>JALIRR010002041.1:10000-17500 GCA_023091755.1 Montipora sp. Colony 1 RG-2022
AAATGTTGCTGGAGAGCAAGGTCTTTCTCTTCAACAACTTTTTCAATACAAATCTTCTCATTTTTTTAAATAATAATTTATAGCCCACAATTTTATGAAAAGTAGGTCACGTGATGGTCTAGCTGTAAAGGGCCTGTTAAAATTTAAACACAAAAGTTGCTTTGAAAATAATACTGTAGAGAAAAAAAAATAAACACGTTATTTGCAGGCTTTGGTCGTTCCGTATCGATTACGGGGCCTAGGACCGTACTGAAGACCTCGGGCACCTAAGCCTCAAAATATTTCCTTACAGTGCTAGGCCAAAGTTGAGATGCAAGGTATCTTTATGTGCCACTTGCACTTTCTTAACAGAAATGGACACTGCTTTGATTCAAATCCTTTCTCTTCATGAGAGATCGTTGGTTAGCATCATGGATCATGGTTAGCATTTACACATTTCAAGGTAAAATATTCCTTGTCATACTATCGTTGGTTTGTGCTCTCCCATAAGCACAAGCGGTCCTTCGAAAAATGTAAGTATCTCGGCGGGCTCTGGTTTTGCGGGACCTACCCTACCCTACCCCTCTATTTCTTTTTGGGGGGAGGGGGATTTATTTTTATAGTCAACTTTAACTCGAAGTCCAACTCGAAGTCCAACTCGAAGTCCAACTCGAACTCGAATCCAAACTCGATGATACCTTACTAGAAAACGGTTTCTTTCAAATTTCGTCTCATGCACGTGCTTAAGAAGAATTCCCTCGAGAACATCACGTTGTGTGTTATGGGAAAACGTGCAAGCTAGAGGTCAATTCGGGTTTGATTCTTATCGTAAAGGTATGTTTCACTGTTCAACTACAACAAGGTGATAGCGAAAACATCTGGATATTTCTCAACTACGTCGAGAGATTTTAACCCCGTCTCTTACCGTCCAGGAAAACCCATAAAAATAAACCGACTTTTATACAGTAATGTCAGGAAATTTTGGATGCGCGTATTCCTTTGACGTGTAGAGTTTGACTTTAATCGGTAAGAGACAGGTAATTTACATCATACCGTTCCTTTGACAAGAAATAACGAAAGGCCAGTTTTTTGTTACGAGGATAACTTGGTCGCGAATTTTCCATGATAAAAACTTGTTCAGAAATCAAAAGTCTACGTTAATAGCACACACCAGGGCTACTCCTTAGTCTCTGGCTAGAAATCGTCTTCTTACTACTTTGTCCTCCGGCCGCGCTTCAGCCATTTGACAAGGGCCAGCCTCGTGCTTCTCAAGTTGCCTCCTTCATGCACAAAAAGAATTCTGGATAATTCTGCATGCCATTCCATGACAAAGGAAGACCCCCGATTTTCATTTCCTATATTTCTTTTACAAGTGTCGGGCCACCCAGTCCTACCAGCGAAATACAGCATCGATTGAAATTTTTACCTTTCAAAACTTGCCCAAATTGTATCGATAGGTCCTGGAATTCGTCCACAGAAAGGCCAGAAAGACAACTTCACTCGTGAACCGCCATGTCTACAAGAAAGCATTTTAGTCGTCCCCGCAGTCTGCATGAAACCTTCTCTCACCTCTGTCTCGAGAAGACCAGACACGCACGGTTCTTACGCTACATTTATGCCTACAGAATCAACTCAAATTTCAATTCCTTGTAAAAACCGGCATGTTAATTTTGTTGGTAGGCTAGTTATGAGAGAGCCAGAACGTTTACGCATGCGCTGACGGGATGTTTGAACAAGAGAGAAACATGCATTACCTCCAGACGTGGAGCGTCGTACCAAACGAGTCATCCTGGGATTTCGGCCGGTGCGATCGCTTTTGGACGCGGATGGACCTTTGCTGCTTTCTGCTACCAACCTCGCCTCCCGGTACGGCATTACAGGAGATATAATAATAATAATAATAATAATAATAATAATAATAATAATAATAATAATAATAATAATAATAATAATAATAACAATAATAATACTTTATTTATACCAAGGAGCTACTAGAGATTTGGCCGAAAAACACGTTTTGAAGCTAGTTGAGGGGTTTTTTGGTCACTGTCGTGCTATCTCCCTACAAACCCGTTTCCAGGTTGTACACTCCGCGGCCTTTTCAGCAAGGTGCAAAATAAGCGCTTGCAAAGTTCGGGCATGCGGGTTTAAAAATAGCACAACACTCTCCTTCCTTCTCTTTTCGCTTTCTTTGCCTCTTTTTTTTTTTTGAACTTGCTGGGCATTTGGTAGGCTTTATTTTGGTGGGAAGAGTTTCTGAGAAACCTTTCATCATCTTAGAATTAGGTGCTCAGAAAGGTAGGTGGGTAATGGAGCAAGCTTTTCATGGAGATTTTCAGGTCAGTGTTACAAGGTTTTTTTGGCCGTTTCTCCAGTTTCCTTGAGTGAATTGTGCTCATTCTGGTGTAGTTTGAAAGATCTCTTCTCCCTGCACAAGTTAGTGGACAAAGCTGTTCCTGACCGTTAAAAGTGATGACGTCACAAGGGGTAGATGGGACCGTGGATAAAGCTGGACGTATTTTGCCAGATAGTAATCAAAGGGTTAAAGTGCTCATGAAGTAAAAAATAATTTATACCTAATTGAAAGAATTTTCAAAATAATGAATAATGGCCTTTACAGTTTTAAAATACCTTTTTTCGTTTCAGGGATGTTTGAGTTTTTGTGTTATGCAAATTAGCAAATGATGACGTCATCATTGGTTCCGCTGCAAGATGGCTCACAAAATCAAGAGTATCTCTAAAATTGTAACAGTGATATGATTTCAAACTTGGCATGAGCAATAACCCTTAAGTAAAGTGCAAGATGGTGCAGAGTATGACGTAACCATGGCAACACTTTTGTCTCCAGTCCCTTTTGGTTATAAATAAAGTTTCTCAATTTCCTCTCAAATCAAGCACCACAGACAGTCCTGCTCAAAACACACATAGAGTCCATGTTGCTGTAGGTCTCCTAATCAACTCATTGAGTGTGAATGATGTTTGGTTAAGATAAAAAGCGGAAACACTAGTTCCCCACAACCTTGATCTGGAAACAAAACGGTTGCCATGGCAACTGAACAATGGGTGTCAATTTATGTGGTCACTGATGAACATTATTAGTGCCAAGTTTGAAGAGAACTGCGGCAATATTTCCAAGGATATTTTAGATTTTGTGTTACCCTTGGAACCACTGATGACGTCATCAGCCTTAATATCTCTCCAATGATATGAGATATTTTCAAAATGAGAACACCATGTTTCCTTTCTTCAAAAGATCTTTCAAATAAGCCTTAGTTATTTTTTGTTTCATAGGCACTTTAAGTGCTCTTGAAAACGTGTACGTGTGTACTAATGTAAAAGAATAAAATTGTACAAAATTTAAAAGTATAAACTAATCAATCAATTGATAAACTCTCCCAAAATACGAACCACCACCGCACCACTAGCTGTTTAGGCACAATTTTTTTAAACACTTTTTCACCCTCTAGTGAGTTTTAGAGAGGCTCTGCAATATTCTATGGTAGACGTAAAAAAAATTTTTTTTTAATCGTCAGTGGTAAAGCGGAAAGAAGCGGTTCCTATAGAGTAAAACTTCCGTGTTCAAATCCAATCCGCGCCCGGGGTATCTTTTTTGATTTCCTTGTTTTCTCTGCTTCCACAAGTCCTGAGACACAGTGTCCAAAATTTACGATAATTGTGAATTGAAAGCAAGTTAACAATTCATGATAATCGCGAATTCATGGGCGAGAACGTGTTGAGCACAAATGGCCGCCATCTTTGTTTTTAAACAGCGAGCGCGAACATGGGTGAGCGACGAAATTACCGAGTGGTTGGGGAGTGGAGGAGTTTCGGCGGGGAAAACTCACTATTTTTCTCCCGCCCCTCCAATCCCCACCTAATCGGTGGTTTTGTCGCTCTCCCCAGTTCGCGCTCGCTGTTTAGAATATAAAGTTGCAATGTTCACCCACAATTTGCCGGACGTTCGCGTCCATTGCTAGTGCGCATTTTTTCGCGCATGTCACGCACACGTCATGCATCGCAGACCACGAAGATAAACACGATGCTAAAGGCGCAAACATTTTCCACAACAATGGAACGGGAAAGCATGTGGCATCATGGGATAGCTGTGGACCCAAGTCTTCTCGGAAATGTCACGCAATGGCGTGACAGTGCGAATAGACAATCGCTTTGAGAACTTCGCAGCGATTTTACTCTCTTGAATGCTCGGTGACCCCTATTTTTCTTTCCGTAGATCACTTCCTTTCCTGATTTTGTCCATTTTAACAAAAAACAAAAAAAATCTGTACGTGAGAAGTTACAAATATTTCGCCTTCTATGCTCTCGTGCGACCGAAGTTTTCTTTCTTAGACTAATGTGTATCGTTTTTCAAGGTCTATTTCACCTCAGAAAAAGACATCAGCTGCAAAAGTTTGTTTAGTTATATCAGTTATGTTGAATTGAGTACGTTACAAAGATAAATAACAACGTGAAATAAATTTATTTCACGTTGTTATTTATCTTTGTTTAGCATATTATAAATTCAAATGTAACTTCAAATTAATTCTACTTTCAACTGAAGATGGTCGTTGCACGACCGAAACATGTCTTTAATTTCAAATGTGTCGTCACTTTTATAAAAATTGTTGTTAGTCTGCTTCTTTCCAGATCTTTTGGAAATCTAAATTTCACTAATGTAGCTTTTTTATTGCGGACAGTTGTAAGCTAAGATCGTTTTAAAATAACGCAAGCGTCTAAAAGTGCACCTCATGATCTCGAAAACGAGCACGGTGACTCCCCATTTTTTTTGCCTTTTTGGCAATAGTCGTTCATTACCTTTCTGCGTGGCAAGTTTAAAAAAAATCTGTACGTGGGAACGTTTTGGGCGCGAACGTCCTTAAATTTAGTATTATCCTTCATTTTGATCACGCTGGCCCAGGACTTGTGGTAGGTAGCAAATAAATAAAAGCAGCCCCTGAACAGGATTTGAACACGGAGCACCCACTTTGATAGAACTGTTTTTATGCACTTAGCCATGAAAGATCAAATGACTTGAAAAAGTGCCGATTATTTACCAGAACTATTTACTATATATATAAAATCATTGCTGAATAATGGTTAAGTCTGAAGCTTGATTTTAAAATGGTTAGCTTTCTCTTGAAGTTTGGTAACCGACATTTTTCACTGTGTAAGCTTGCTTCTCAGCGGGTGTTAATACACGTTTACAGCGGCACTTCTAGAAGAAAAAAATATTGACATTCTTAAAAAATGACATCCTCGCAGTTAGTGATGTGGTAGTCTAGCGGTTAAGTGAAGGGGTTATTATTTACACGTTCCCAGGTCCTGCGAGTCCAGACGTTAGGATTCGGATTTTAAAAGAAATATGTTCATTTGCCATGATCCCTATCAAGCTTTATAGTGTCCAAAATGAACGATAATACTTCACTTGAAAGAAATTGACAATTAAGAATAATCCTGCAATTGAGGGAGAGACATGGTTGAACGAGGAAAGGAAAAAAAACACCTTTATAATTTGAACAGAACAAAGGAGAGAAATAAGGACATTTAAAACATAGAACACGTACACAGAAGCAATACAGCTAATGTAAACTGTCCTTGTACGTGAAAAAGGTTGGTTCAGCCAGTCGAAATACAATGCATCACTAAATAACCAAATCTGCGTTCTATAGCAAAGGAGCATTGATTAGATCCGTTATCTTTGTTTCTACGCGAAACTCTTGGGTCATCTCTGGTCAAGATAGGATAAGATAAGAAAAACTGTTTTTTTTTGGTTATTTTTCTCGATTTTTCGATGAGGCGATCTCTGTTATTTGATTTCTCCTCGAAGGACCTTCCTTTTTATAATTAGTTCAACATCATTTCTAGATTCTTTTGTTTTAAAAACAATTGCTTCGTTAGAAATGGTATTGCAAGACTCTAAGGGTAATGAAATAGGTTTTAAGTGTCGATAGCGTGTCGTAGTGAACTAATGACACTTAACTTATCAGCAGAAATTGGCGCGCTACACTCGTGATTTATTACTCACTTATCGTGATGTTGCAGGAGCGTCGTTTAGCGCCAATCATTTTGGAGTCGTTGGAAATTTGGAGGTGTGGGGGATGGACGATGGAAGAGGGGGGGGGGGGGGGGGCGAAAAGTCATCTGTGAAAGTTAACAAAAAGAAAAAGAACTGAGAGGTTTGACGAATTAAATTCTCTCCGTTCTTGAGATACAAAGGGAATTGTGACACCCGAAAATGGCCCGTAAAGTTTCGGAACTTTCGGGAAACGGCCCCCCAGGCCTTTCACATGGCGCTATGCATATTCTGGTGTTCCAGTATTTGCAGAGCGCAATCTCCTCTTCAGTCTTCAAGTCTGACAAGTGATTGCGAAACCACGGTCAAGTGTACAATATGGGAAACTGATGCTTCTCTCCAATCTTTCTTTCTAGATAAGTGACTGTTTGACTCCCATTTACTCCGCAGTTAACCGGTCGAATAATTCTCCCTAGCTCAACCAAATTTGCCACCATTGTGTTGCGCCCGTTAACCGACCCTCTCCCCCCCCCCCCCCCGAACTCTCCCCTCATCGACCTTTACCAAATGAGATAAGCAGCTTTACTCTGATCGTACCAAGTGAAAGATTGTTACTCAATCCTATCTGTCATTGATATAAGCATAGTTAGTAGAGGGGAACTATGATATAAGGTAAAGCTTGAACGGCTCTCAGCGTAGACTCAGAAGACCCAAGTTGCGCAGGAACTAACATTAACAACCCGGTGAATAACAAGTAACTCCTTAAAGAAACAGATGATGAAGATCGTGATATTGTTGTTTGCGTATCTCGTTTTTGAATCCCGAGGCAACGGATTGGGCGGTATGTGTATCGTTTCATACTTTTTGTCTCTTGTTTTCATGTGGCTACCTACAACAACGCTAGAGCTTTTATTCATCAACCAATTTTTCTCTCCTATTCGACCGCCAGAAAATGACTGAGGCTAACAACCTGGAACAACCTAGAACCTATAACAAATTAACATAAAAACCCAGAACAAAGTTTAACTTCCCTACATTGCTGGACCTACTTGTAAAAGGCGTTGCTTGATATTAAAGTTAACTTGAATAAGTGCGCCTTATTTTCCCTCCAAATTAGTTATAAGCTCGTGCTTTAGTATTTTACATTCATTTGCAAGGTATTTTATAGAGAACAGCATGATGCCAGTGAATATCACGTTTCTTAGCAGCTTAGGAATTGGAGGGAAAATGGCTTGAGGCGCAGTCATGCTGTGCAATGGAATTAGGCAGATAGAGAGAGCTCCTTCGCAAAACGCCCATGCTGCAGCACGCAAGCAATGTAACAAGAGTCAGGTTTTCGTGTGTGTGCGTAGAATTTGCCCGAACTGCGGAATACTGTTTCTAAAAGACCTCGCAAAACACCCCTCCCAGTCTTCAGGAACTGAGATGTTCTTACAGGTTTGATAAATGTCAGTACTGCAGGAATGCATTGTGCGATTATTAACGGTTTGCCATTTGTTTGACGGACACCT
>JALIRR010002041.1:22500-25000 GCA_023091755.1 Montipora sp. Colony 1 RG-2022
CCCCAACTTAACCACACTTTTGAAAACCTCTTGAATTTTGCTTGGAAAATTCATTACATTTACTCAATAATGTTTCCTCACCACATATGACTTTGGCAAGGTCTTCTGCTAACATCACCAGGTCTTTAAACATTTCCGATGTCAGAACGTTCTCCTTCCTGCCCGAAATTTGAACCAACTCGTTGATGTCGATGTTTTCTTTCGAACCAACGCCCATCACATAGATGCCGACGCCTTTGTCCAGTAAGGGTTTCGATGCCTCACTCAATGGCGTGAAACTACCTTGTTCAGTTGTTTGTTTCCCAGCGGTTAACAGGATAATAATCTGAAAGAAATACATACATTTATTTCGTTCACCAGTCCTTTCACGGGACACAAATGAGCCCTACAAAATGACTTGCTCCCATCTGACGGAGTGGCTTCATAGCTCAGTTGGTGGAGAGAATTGCACCGGCATCGCAAAGACTGACTTCTTCAGGTTTGTAACAGCAAATCGGCTAATTCTATGTTGTACCCAGTTTCTCAAATAATGGCACTGAAATGAAGGGCCCACATAAGGGCCCAGAAAAAGTCTAACGAAGGTGGAAGTAATGATCTCCGGGTTAGATCATCGTTGCTCTACCGACTCGACTACAAATTCAAACTGGAACAAGACGCGGGAATGTCCTATTTTACTTTAACGGCAACGAACACGTACAAGTGCAAAAAAAGGGAAACGTTTTTTTCAAACGTTGGCCGCGCACACTTATATTCACAACGTTGTCGAAAGAAATAGATTCACGATGTTGCAATCCAAGATTCCTATGAGTTTCAGGAATTCACTCGTTTTAATTAAGAATCAACAAACCTTCAAGATATCATCATCGCCGTCTCTCATTCTCGCATCGTGAGTAAAAAGTCGACTATTCGCCAACTTAAGCGCCTTGTCAATGAAACGAGGGCCTCCCGTTGGCTTTAAATCATTGATTAGATCTTTTACATAGTCAGACGAGAGATTACTCCCTTGTAACGAGTTGAAGTCCATCGCTACATTCGCGTCTGCGCCATAGGTTATTACGCCAACTCTTCCACCAACAGGACCCACATTGAAAAAATCCACCAAAGCGTTGGCGAAGTTTAAAACCTTGGATAAAAAAGATTCACGTTAATCTCTCTTGGAAATGAAAGTTAGAAAAATCATCGCAGTTAGAGTAAGCAACTTGAGGTGGCTGGAACCAGTTTAACCACTTTTAAGAGACCTTCTTATTAGAAGAGTTATTACTACTATACTGTAACACGTGACAGCAATGTTATGGTACCATTTGAAACACCAAAATGAGTCCACTATTATCATGTAGTAGTAGGTTACCATGGCAACATGAACGCTCTCGAAAACACCCTGTTTCGTCTTTACTTGCTTATATCTCAAAAATGAACTCGGTGAGCCCCATTTTTATTGTAGAGTAATAATTATCATTCTGATGGGAGTCAATTCAGAGCCAACTTAAACTTTTCGGAAATCTCAGCAGATTAGGCTTTGACTCCCAGGAGTGACCAATACTTAATTTTTTCTCACAATTTCAATGAAATGTCAGTCAGAAAGGTATTGAGAATGACGATTATTATCAGCTTAAGAGGTGTGATCTTGATGTAACACCAAATTCTCATGACTATCCAACAAAGAACTCTTGGCAGTAGTTGGGAGAATGAACGTTTCGATTGTAGGGGAAAGGGATTCGAAATCATGATTCGAAACCATGATTCGGTCGAGTTTCCGAGATCTCGGTGACCGGAATGGAAAATTTCCCTATGAACTTTAAGTAGCCCATTTACCGGGAAAGACGGTTCACGGTTTTGATTGGCTTTTACAACAGTGGGCGTGCTAAATCTTCCAAGGAAGGCGTTCAATAAATGAATCTATTCGGGAAAGGGTTGACTGCAAGGCTAAGTATGGGAGATAGAGGTTCATCTTCATGATCTCCTGTCGGAGGCAAGTGCTCTTACCAATGGGCTATCCCTGCTCCTCCGGGATGAAAATTATTCGTTATAGAACAAGTACTATCAATTTTTACTTCTCTTTTCTTGTATCGCCTATTTCGGAATAATTCCCTTTGATGGTTCGGCTTTTAAATAAAAGAGGTTTTGGGCTTCATAGAACTCATGTTGGCTGAGGAGATTCGCTGCTTGTTCAGTCACTCTCTGTATTGTCAACAATTGTTACTTAAATGGTAAGTTTTGACAACAAAAATAAACAAACCTCCCGCCAATTGATTGTTGCAGCATCAGATGAGTCCAGAAGGATTCCCAGGTCAGTTGGCTTAGTACAAAGAATCTCTGAAAACAAACTGAAACGAGTGAATTTTGAAGGAAGCTGGAATTTAGCAAGGAAGGGGTTGCAGCTTTCTGCTCCGGATACGTCTAAGAGACTGAAAAAGTGACTAGGGAACTGCAATGGACCAATTTCGATATATTAAAATTCAGTCGAAACCAAAAGGCATCATCTCGAGGCTCTGGGGAATAA
>JALIRR010002041.1:32500-42500 GCA_023091755.1 Montipora sp. Colony 1 RG-2022
GTTTTGCTTAGGGTGAGAAAACATCACCAGTGGAAGCAGCTGAAAAAAAAAAAAATAAAAAAAAACAAGAAAAATGAAACCGACGAGATAACCTCCGCTAGCATAGCAGGATTCCTGTCAACGTACTGCATACCATGAAACGGTGTCATGTTTCTTCACACAAAGGCCTTTCTCTTTCCTGACCATGACCCCGGAGGCCAGTCGTCGTCTCGCAAAAACCAAAATTCATGGATCTTTGAAGGACACATCATAGCTTTCCAATTTTTCCAAATCAAAAAATGACTCTCTGGCAAGCTGCAGTCGTCGGGATTTTGTACGGATTCATGATCCAGGGACTGAGCGCACGTAAGTTTTTTGAGAATGTATTCGAAGTTGATCATTCGAGAATACACTGTCATTTGTAACATACCATCATTCTCATGTACACGAGTTATATCTATTTTTCTAAAAACGTTTGTCTGGTTTAAGGTTAATTTTTGGTTATAAGTTGGCCACAACTGCTTCTCCCGAATGCCAGAACACATGTACAGTTGTCAAGTTTATACTTTTCCATGCGCAAATAAGCTTGTGAAATCTGTTCTTTGCATACAGCAGCAACATATTTGATTTTTCAAAGTCTTTCTCCCGATATTTGTAGTAAAAAACTGTTTAAACAGAAATCTCTGTTAGACAACGAGGCAATTCTTTGTCGTCTTGCGTGAAGATTGCGACTACAGAATAGTAGCGTTTTCCTTTGCTTTGCTACAAAGGTGTGTGATGTAGATAATATCTGGAGCCTACAGAATTTAGTTTTAATTCATAATTACCCCATAAAACAACATTTTAAAAAACTATTTCTCCGATGTCACTGGCAAGATATGGATGTGTTATATGTTGCGTGACATATTAGTAGTCACGCAATTCCTGTCATGTTATTTTGAGTTCGTTTTAGTCCGGGGAATTTGTTTCATTATTGAGCCCTAAATTTAATTTATTGCTGCCTCTATGATTTTTGGCGAAGTTTTGGTTTTTGGAATTTAGGTGCTCTAGAAAAATGGCCACAATATTCACACCGCCAGTTCTCCTTCAATCAACATGAAGGAGATCAATTTTCTTTGTGATCAAATGTGCACAACATCACAGAGAATAATTTTATTAACGTTATTGCAGAGAGGGAAGTTTGCCCCAAGGTGGCCAAATATGGCGCTGAATGTCCTATGGACCTGGATAATGAGTGTCTGTCAGACCAAGAGTGTTCTGCCAGCAGGAAGTGTTGTCCATCTCCATATGATGATGAGGCTTGTCAACTGCTTTGCTTGGAACCAATATCACAAAGTAAGCAACTTTTACTGTTCTTAGAAATGAGGCTTCTTAAGTACCCAAATGTTTAAATGTGGTCACTTCAGTTTCATGACCATTTATTATCATCATCATGTGTCTCCTTACTGCCATAGTCTTCATCATCATCAGCATTGCTCATATTGTAATCATAATTCTCACCACATCCTCATCCTTGTCATCGTCATCCTGATCCCAACATTGCCATTCCCGTAACCGTCGTCATCATAATCGTCATCCACAATTATTCGCATGCATCTCAACCAGTAGGCAAAATTGTACCTCCCTCTACAGAACTACATCCTCTGACAAATTCCTCGAGAAACTCACAATTGCATAGATTTGGCACCTTCGCTGCTTCCCTTTCCTCCTATTGTTCTTTTAGTGGAATTTTCTTAACAGATCCTGCGAGCCAACGCTGGGATGTGAAAAGGGAGTGTAATGTTATGCAGCCATTGTCGGTGGCTGTAGCTCGCTGGCAAGAAATTTTTGGGTTTCTTAATACTCATGCAGTGACTGGGAATCAAGATTTTCTTTATTCTCTTTGAATGAATATTTCTCAAGATTATCAGGTGAAATGATGTTGACCCATTCATCCCTGAAGTGGCCCCATTGATATGTAAAATTAGACATATAGTCTCTCTCTCAGTACTAAATTTGTTTGTTTACTTCTACTAGCAACGTGTCCTGTGCCGGTAGATTTCGCTTTCATTTTGGATGGTTCAGGTAGCATATCGTCAAACAACTGGATTATTATCAAGAACTTTGTCAAGCAAATTGTCGACCATTTTGAGGTTTCTACGGATGCATCCCAGTTCGCTATTCTTGAGTACAGTTCTGAGCCTAAGGTCTACCTCAGATTCAATGACTTTTCTGGTGCCCAACTCAATGGTGTCAATGTTAAAAGAAAGGTTGAAGAAATCTTGCAGTCAAAAGGACTGACATTCATAGACAAGGCACTCATTTTAGCCAACCAGGAAATTTTTACAGAGAGAAATGGTATGAGACCTGGTATACAGAGGGTAAGTTGTCCAAAAACTAAGGAAAGCTAAGCAAACTCTTTTTTAAATCTCTTTTTTTTTTAATTTTCAATTTATCAATATATTGTGCAGGGCAAAGTCAAAAATATAAAGGCGTGGTATATAATGTTAATTTAAATTATTTCTAGAGCTGGTTTGATTGGTTCAAACTGATGAAATATTACATTATTCTCCTTGGACAATAAAACGCTATTGGTTCAATAATATTGAGGTCAATAATTATTATTGGATGATTGACATAATTGTTGTTTGGCAAATGATATTGTTTTAGCTAGAGATACATCTCGCCTTGTTCTTTGTAACTGTGAAAGGAAAGGAAAGGAACTTTAAGTGTCTAGTCGTTCTAGCGCTGAAGCACTAATTGGGGACACTGTAAATTGAAATTAACAATTAACAGTCGGAAATGCACCAAAAATAATAATAAAAAGGAAAAACAGTCATGTTCCCAGTCATGGATTGCTATTGCAAAGGATGCGATTGGACTAGAGCTGTTGCCTTGTTCGATGTTTTGCACCTCAGTCTGCATACTGTAGTAATCTTCATATCATAGCTTGCCTCCTGCAAAAAGCTGAGTCCGGTCGTTCTTCTAAAGCAGTTACCTTTGGTACTTTCAGGTAGCCTTGGTTCTCACAGATGGGACGCAGACTCCAGAACCTTCCCCACTACAATCTGAGGAGAACCTCTTTGCTGCAGCTCAAAATTTAAGTGACAAGGGTGTGGAAGTGCTTGCTTTAGGAGTAGGAAAGAATGTGAACCCACTCCATTTACTCACCATAGCTTCAGAGGAAAATAATCTCTATGTTGCTAAAGTGTTTGATGAACTCTTGGAAATGGTTGGAGACCTTAGTAAGAGAGAATGTTTAGGTGGGTTTTGAGTTTAAATGTTTGACTAAGTAGCCTGACTTCTGGCTGTTATACACAATTGTGGTCTCATTCACACAGAATCCCTTCAAGCTAATCCGGCCAAGACTACCACGTGGTGGAAAGGTCAGACCACAACACCGAGAACTACGTGCCCTAAGTACTCTTTTCGAATAGTGTGTGGGATCTTTAACGCCCCACAGAGTTAATGTACAAGGGCTGTGAGGCGGGACCTCCGGCTCACCGTCCTTATTCGAGAAGACTTGAAGGTCTAACCGTTTGCAGATGTGGTTACAAAAGCAGCACTTTCTCCTCAGTTGTTTAAAGACCATGAGTGTTGGTCCGGCTGGAGTTGAACTCACGACCTCCCGCGTGACAGCCCGGTGCTCAACCAACTGAGCCACCGGTGCGCGGTACAATAGAAAGAAAAATTGAATAAGCAAACAAACGGGGGGAAAGGCATAACGGAGAAGTGATCGTTTCACTTTTCTGCACATGGGCCCAACAAATTAACCCATTGCCCACTGTGTTCCTCCTTCATAGCTCAGTTGGGGCAGGATTTTACTCCGGCATCGCAAAGTTCATGGATTTAAATCATGCTGAAGCCACCTGAATTTTTCAGGCCTCAGTTCAAAAGGTGGATAACGCTATCCATGGGATAAATCACTATCCATTCGGTAGCGCTATTGGTCTTGCTATGACTTATCTACTGGATAGTGATTTATCCGGGGGATAGAGCCATCTATCGTTTGAACTGGGGCCAGGTGGCTATAATTATGGACAATAATTGCTTAAATTGTCCAACAAAGTACAACGATCACTTCTCCCTTACACAAGTTGTAACTGAATGCTAAAGCACGGTCAACTTAAGGAAGTCATTGATTCACTCCACTTTGGAGTCTATGGATATATTTGTCGCAAGCAATTGCAAATATTGGATTAAAGGGGTTGCCATCAAATGCAATTTTTTGAACAATACGGAGATCGAATTTCAACTATAAACATACCGTTACTTTTCTTTCTTGCAGCCTGTTCTGAACCAGTTGACGTTGTGTTCGGAATACCAACGTCACAAACCATTCCAGAAGACCATTTGAAAAATATGGAGAACTTCCTAAACGATATTGTTGACTCCTTCGATATCGACCCGATGAAAGTGCACGTAGGTTTGGTAACTTATAGTAGCACAGCATCAACCACTCTCAAGATCGATCAGTTGTATTCAGCTGATATTCTGAAGGACTTTACGAATGAACTGATTCAAGAAGGAACCGGAGTCAATGTGGTATCTGCTTTGGCAGAAGCCGCTCATAATACCTTTACCATATTTGGTGGAGTCAGACAGTCTGTGCCAAAAGCTTTCGTTCTGCTTGTGCCAGAGGGCTCCGTGAACAATCCACAAGAGGTTTTGGCTGCCGCTGAAATGCTTAAAAGTTTGGGAGTGAAGCTAATAATTGTAGCCGTTGGCCGAGGAATTGACCAGAATCTTTTCCAACTTGCATCTACTCAACCTCATTCCAAGTTCTTCCATAACGTCTCAGATCTTGGGACTCTCTTCACCAAAAGTAGAGATATTGCAGAGTTGGTTTGTAAAGGTAAGACTTTCAAGTAAAGACGGATACAAGGTTTAAAGAGGTCAAAGCTTTGTGTCATTTTATTGTTAACCGTGTAAGAAGTTGTGAATTAAACAGTGCGGCTTCGCCGGCACTCAGGTCTTTGCTGCTCAAATTCCGGTCTTCTCGTATAAGGAAGAGAAACTTGAATTCCGTCTCACATTTCTTAGGGAAGTAAAGCAACAACGACGGCTGCGTCAACGCGATAACGCCACAAAGCAAGAATATCATTGGCTAAGAAAAACGAAAACATATCGTTCCGCACGTGCGGCACGCATTTCCGTGCATTTCTTTGCCGTACTCCTCAAAAAAAAACGTGATCGATTTCACCAAATTTTAGGTTTTGACGACAACGTGAGCATGCAACAATGAAACCTTCATTAAACTCTTAATAACTGGTCCCTTGGGAAACAGTTCATCTTGTTTGCCGAGAATCTCAATGTTTTCCCGAGGCGCAGCCGAGGGAAACATTGAGATTCACAGCAAAAAAAGAAAATCGTGCAACGGCAACAGGAAAGGCGGTCGTCGGTCAACACTAGGGAGCTTTAGCAACGACAACGGCGACGGCAACGAGATCGTCACAAATTTGCATATTTAGTAGGCAAAAACAGTAGCTTTGCACGCTCTGCACGTGCATTTTTCATTTTTGTCTCTTTCTTTGCCGTCGTCTGCAAAACAACAACGTAAAATTGCCAAATTGGAGGATTTATGGACAACGTCAGCACTTGGAGATAAATTTTCATTTTCTCCCCTAAATTAAGCGCCGCTCATAACGGTTTCATTCCTGAGGGACTGCTAAACCTTTGTCATATTAAAAAGCTTGGAATAGAGGTTTTGCACGGCAGCCATGTTGCATGGCAGGAACAATAGATTCTTTTTCCTATGGGAACAAATGTTCTTTCTAATGCAAAACATTTTCATTGTTCCTGCCATGCAACATGGCTGCCGTGCAAAACCTCTATAGTCTCGAAGTGATTGCAATAACGCGAATTTATGTTTTTAGATGACGTTCTCGTTGCCGTTCCCGTCGTCGTTGCTAAAGCTCCCTGTTCGCGGGTAAAAGTGCACTGTTACCCTCTGCCGTCATAGATTTTACACTGTTGCCCGCTCAGAGTCTTTTGGCGGGAAACAGTTTTATTGTTAGATGTCATGTGTCATGTGTCATGTGACCTCGAAGTAACCAATGAGAGCGCGCGCTGCTAAGGGAAAATCTCAGGTGTATAACAATTTCTATTTTTACCCATCCAGTTACAGGATAATTCGCCCGTACTGTACAACGCGACCACAATGGAATAATCGCGAAATACCTAAGATAGCGCCAAGTTATACTTTGGAGAGACGTTTTCCGTTGTCCTAGCTTAAACTCCCTCTTGTCACGTCAAGGGACTCGTACACTATTTGTAAAGAAAAGGGGACGTATTGTAGTTTCCGATGTAGTGGTCTGACCTTGTAAAAGGGATATTATCAATTTGAAATCTGCCCCGTTTTATGACCTTCACTACACCAGGCCCCGAATTCAAGAGGACCTTTCACAGCGACGTCCGGGTGTCTTTGTATTCTGCCCCGTCAATGCAGTGCGGGAGTCGACGACGTAGGCATTAAAAAAAGAGCTTTTTTTAGTGCATCCTTTTAGCGCATCCCTTGTGCGGGTTGCTATATAAGCACAATAGAAACACAAACTTAGGAGTGAAAGCTTTGAAAAGTCCTTGATTTTGAGACAAGTATGGTGTATTTTCTGATCTCCAAGTTGAGAATAAACAGTGTCGTATTTTTTCTATGCACAGGTAAAGTTGGCAAATGTCCTCTCCTTTCTCCCCAGCCACCTTCAAGCTGTACGCTATTGGAGAATGAGTGTGATGTGGACTCTGATTGCAAGAGCGGGCAGCTACCCATGTGCTGTCAAGATAGTTGTGGTGAACGAGTTTGCGCTTCTCAAATAAGAAGTAGGTGGCTTGTGATCAGAAGTAAAGACAAAATAACAAACGTTGATTGCTGCTCAGTTGGAAAATTCGCCCTCTTCTGCTTCTCAATCATCCGCTGTCAGTCAGTCAGTCTTTCATAGTCAATCCGTCATTGAGTGAGTGAGTGAGTGAGTGAGTGAGTGAGTGGGTGGGTGGTTGGGTGGTTGGGTGGGTGGGTGGTTGGGTGGTTGAGTGAGTGAGTGAGTGAGTGAGTGAGTGAGTGAGTGAGTGCGTGCGTGAGTGCGTGCGTGAGTGCGTGAGTGCGTGAGTGAGTGCGTGAGTGTCTCTGTCTCTCATTCAGCCAGTCAACTTTTGAAGGCAAAAACAACAAATGGGGTCAGCTTTAAGGTTAAGTTTATCCGTTTGTTAGAGCGAATCTTTCTGACAAAAGGGCTAACACTCGAAACGTCAGCTAACGTCAGCGTCGGTTAATTTAAGGACGGTGCCTAATAATTCAAAGATATTTTTGCCCCGGTTTATGACTATGCAGGAATTGTAGATCTTAACAAGTGTTATTGAAATCCTAAAAGAAAAATTGGGGGTAAGCACGCATTTATCAAGGATTATTCATGAATAATATTTGTAAAAAGCTGTAAAATACAAAGCAATGTATGGCGTTCTTTCTTAAATTGAAGCTTAGGGCGCTTTCCTTTTGTCAGAACTGGCCGGTCTGACCCAATAATTTGCAAAGAAAATGCAACAATTTGAAGGAACACTTAATGATAATCCCTCGCATTCTTCTGGAGGAGTATATATCATCGTCGAAGTGTGTTAATTTGAATTCGTTGTAGAGTTAGTCCTTCCAAATGCCCGGTCTGGCCGGTCAGTTCTGTCAAATGGAAAGCGCCCTTAGTTATCTCTCAAAAATGAATGGTTACCCCCAATTTTCTTTTTGGATACCAAGAGTAGTTACTATGATCTACTTTCTCTGCATAATTTCAAACCGCGCAAAAATGTCCCTGTATTACTAAGCATCACCGATCGGAAACCCAAGTATCGGTGTCATCGTCCGTAACTTTATTACATACTCAACACAATATCGCGTTTTTAATTGGTCAATGTCGAATGAATAAATTAGGTTATAGAGTGCCATACGGAAGTTGCCGTGGTAACACAGCAATGGAGTAATTGTGTGGAGTATATAGTAAATAAAATGTTTTGAAAGTTCTCAAAATTTTGAGAACTTTCAAAGCATCACTTGTGCCTGGTGGCCATGTTGGATGGCAAGAACAATGACCGCTGGGAACTAAACTTTATTAGCATCACCCAACTAGTGGACTAATGCAAATGCTGCATTGTGATTGGCTACGCTACTAGAGGACTATTAGTAATAGTCCTCGAGTAGCGAAAAGCGTGACGCTTTCTTTTGTTTTATTCCCAAATAAATATTTCTTCAACTTGCATTTGCTAACTCTATCATTACCTTTTCTGTCCGACTAGTTGGGTGATATTAAAACAATTAGACCCTTCGCCCTCAAGGGCCACGGGTCAATAGCCCATTCGGCCTCGCAACATGGGCTATTGACCCGTAGCCCTTGCGGGCTACGGGTCTAATTGTCAATTATTATGCAAATTCTGCGAAGGCGTAGCCTAGTGTTTTTAGACCCGACAAAACACGTGCTGCGAGGCATTTGAACAGGTTCAAAAAGATTCCACAAAATACTTGTCTCTCTGGAGTCCGAACAAGGGTTCAAATATTGAGTGGAGAACATTAGCATGCATGGCAAACAAGCAAGGCCTTCTTAGTATGCTTCATATAAAGAATTCTAACGAGGAGCGTTTTATCGGGTTTTAAAGCTCGTTCACGTGACCTTTTTTTCGGTGACTAGATAGGCTTTTCCTTCATGAATTATTGATGATTTTTTAAACTTCTTTTGTTCGAACAGATTGCTTTATGCCCCTGGATGTTGCCATCGCAGTGGAGAATTCAGACGCCGTAAGAGGCAGCGATTTTAACGAAATCAAACGTTTCGTCAAAAAACTCATTCGGCGACTTTCTAGCTCAGAGAACAACAACCACTTCGCTTTACTAGAATATGGCGAGAATGCTACCATTTTGACAGATTTTCGAAAATACCGAGACCAGCGTTTCCTGGAAGATCTCATTGACAACGTCACGAAACGGGAAGTCTCCCAGAGAAGGGTCGACATTGCTCTGGAATCGATTAAAGAAAATATTTTTAGTTTGAGGGGAGGAATGCGACAAGTACCACGTTACCTTATATTTGTGGCTTCCGATGAATCCATAGCAGATTTTAACGTTTTCGAGGGCGCTGGAAAGGAGCTTGGAACATTAGGCGTTACTTTCGTTGCCATAGGAACCAAGCGTGCTGTTCCGGGGGAATTTTTGCAAAAATTGAGTGTTTATAACTCTTTGTGGGACAAAGCTGACGTGCCAAATGAACTAAGTGACTTGGTCTTGATAACCTGACCGACAAGATGTGCGTCGGTAAGTATTCTAAATTTATTGGTCCACGTCCGAGAACGATGTTATGTGCACTCTCTACATCCGCTTGAACGAACACAAAGCGAGACATACGAACAAATTAGAGTTGAGGTTTGAACGGAAAGATTTCCATTTTTCTCTGATAGGTTAAAGTGCCCCTGTGACCAAAAAATCAATTCTTATTTTTCTTTGGATTTCAAACCATGTTAACCAAACACTAAAAGCGACCAAAGTTTTAAGCCTCGATTTCAAAAAGACACCTGTTTGTTTTAACTGGAATTTTCGTATTTAATTGTCCGCCATTACTAACTTTAAGTTCTTGAGAGAGCTGGTTTGAGGAGAAATTGACGTCGAAGACTAGTTTAAAAATGCAATGCTTGTGTACGCCGAAGAATTAATATGCAACACGGGAGTTTTGGGCGTTCAGACTTTTAAAATCTCCTTTGCATTTATAATAAACTGGATTCACACGCTGAAATTTTAAGCTGGTGAGCCTTTGACGTCACTTTTCCCTGGATTCAACCCTCTAAGGTCCAATCAGTCAATTTTGAACGTGAGTAATGGCGGACCGTAAAATCCAAAACTTACACTCAAAGTAAACGGCCTTTGGTTAAAAATCAAAGCTCAAAATCTTGCCAGATAGTTGTTAAGCAAACACACTTTCAAAATTTGAAGAAAAAAAGGAAATGATTTTTTGTTCACAGGGGCACTTTAAGTGAAAGGGCTGAGAAATTGAGCCGCAGGCCTTTTCGAGCTTTTCCC
>JALIRR010002041.1:47500-55000 GCA_023091755.1 Montipora sp. Colony 1 RG-2022
TCATCATCGTCGTCCTCGTCATCATCATCGTCATCATCGTCATCATCATCGTCATCGCCTTCGTCATCATCTTCATCGTCATTATCATCGTCATCATCATCGTCATCATCATCGTCGTCGTCGTCATCATCGTCATCGTCAATATCGCTGTCGTGATCGTCATCATCATCGTCGTCGTCGTCGTCGTCGTCGTCATCGTCATCGTCATCGTCATCGTCATCATCATCGTCATTGTCATTATCATCATCATCGTCGTCATAGTCATCGTCATCATCATCATCACCATCATCTGCGCTTGCTCAGAATGAAAAACTTAACTGCTTAGGTAACCATAGTTTCTCTCGAGCTCCAATCTCATCATCATCATTATCTCCTTGCCCATCATCATCATCATCATCATCATTGCCAGCTTCAGAAGGGCGTCAATAACCTTGCCTTTTCATCAAGCACTAACATTTTCATTTTTGCTTTTTACATAATCAGTCGCATTTCGTTAATTTTCAATTAAAAGATACAATTTAATTCGAAAAAAAAAAAAAGGATACGTAATCTTTTCCAAAGACTTTACCATTATCCATTCATTTAATTATGTTTCTTATTAGACAGTTGTTCTCATAACGGAGGGCATATTCTTCGACCCAGTTGCAGCCGAGGAGGCCGCTCTCCGAATTAGAGTCAAGTCTGCTGATCTGTTTGTAGTTGCGATTGGTGATAGTCCAGACGTAGACACCCTAGCTAAGATTGTTTCCCCGCCGGCTGAGAAGAATGTGTTCTTGACGACCACACCCAACGCTTTACAGGCGAACCTTAGAGGAATCACGGATGCCATTTGTAAAGGAGGTAAGCTGTATGAAATTGTCGCTCAATGCGCAGCAAAGGTGTGCAGTGAAATTAAAAAAAAAAACATTTCCTTATCGTTTGCGTGGGTTGAACTCATTTCCCCCCTGTTTTTGGTTGTTATTTTTCAGCTGAGAAAATGAAGACGGTAAGGATTCTATGTATTTACATAATTGAATTCTCTTCGATCTTTTTTTTCTAATTTTCACGTTTGGAGGAGTGTGAATCAGGTTCCAATTTGAGAAATTTCAGGTTAGTATTTTGAATTATTTTAACTGATTTTCTTGGAAGAGTTGACTGTAACCGTAAGAGCATATAGCCTACGAGCAAGCTCTCTCGAGGGGGTGGGGGACGAAAGAGGTCCTCCCCCTCCCATTTAGAGAGCTTGCTTGCAGGCTAAAGAACATACCACTTTATCATATGTGATTATACCTGACAATAAATACGAGTGCGTGTAAATTGATCAGATAATCGATTTCTTTCCCCAAGTTTCAGTAAATATTCGGGGGAAGATATCGGATAATTTTCTTGATTAGCAGAGAAAAAAAAAATACTCTCTGGAAATCAAGAAGTCATTGAATATGTCACATAATGTCACGATGCATAACATTATGTGGTTGATTGCAATTGCCTTCCATATCAGTGAAAATCACGTGATGATTTCTTTCATACTGGTTTTATTTTTATCAGTTTGTTAATTCAAGTAAGACAGTAGTGTAAATTGAGTTACAAATAACGGCTTGTGGTAGAATTTGTTCTCACCCTTCAAATTGTAGAAGGCAAAATTTTAATCCTAGAAGCTCCAATTCACGAAAGGATTTTTTTCCCTTGCAGGTCACTAGTCCACCTGGTGATCCGGGACCTCCAGGCCCTCCGGTAATTACATGACTAGCTCCGTGAGCGGGCAATATGAACCAAATCCCGCACCGTGATTGGCTACCTGAGCGGGCAAGATGGAGCTATACTGCCCGCTCGGGATTTCTCGCTTAGTCCCGCAAGATCTCATATAATAAATCCTTTATTGACCAAACTTGTTCGGTCAAGATGGCTGGATATTGACCTTGTTTATGGACCGAGACGAAGTCGAGGTCCATAAACACGAAAAAAAAAAGAACTTGGCCAATATCCAGCCATCTTGAGCTCACGCTTGGACAATAACCCATGTATATATATCCCAGTCATAGTTGACTGGTTTAGTATTCCATAACGTGACTCGATTTAAAAAGGCACGGATGAAAATAAACGTGAAACAACCATAACTGATGCGAATTTCAATACAATTGCAGGGACCAGCCGGACCTCCGGGAGCAATAGGAGGAAAAGGAGATTCGGGTGATCCGGTGGGTAATGAGATCTAGAACACGTGCGAGACAATATAGACAATTTATTCAGATGCAAACCTAGGACGCTCATTACTTATTCGAATACATACTGTAATTTATAATTGATTGAAGTGAGCCTGTGTAGCTGGTCGTTGTGTTGTTGCGGAACGCAAGATGTCTCGAGTGGCGAAGCCGCGAGAAGGCTGGGGCGTTCTGCAACGACAGAAGCACCATCTACGCTGGTCAGAGTGAAGTACGATCGTCCGGGTTAGTGTAGTCCTGAGAAGGACTGTTTAGGGTGACATTGACTGACGTTTTGACAACCTGAGCGGAAGTCACGTAATTTGTGTAACATCAGTGTATGGTATAAACAACCTGGTCGTTGATGTTATTGGTCGACTATCAGTTAAGCTTTGTTGTCATTGGCTGTGAAGACTGTAAATAGTGATTAGTGCCTTTCGGTCCGTCTGAGTCGAAAGTCTGTATGTGTATTGTAGATAGGCTAGGCATTGTTACTGGAATGACTCGGTCAGTGCGTCGTCGGTTTGTTGTTGATGTCGTCGATAAGTCGTTGTTGTTGTTGTTCCGCCCAGGTTGTCGAAAATTCAGTCAGTGTCACTCTAAACAACCCTTCTCTGGACTGCACTCATCCAGACGATCGTACCTCACTAAATTTTGATGTGACTCCTTGAGTTCAAACCATTTTCGATTTTACCGGTACTTTTGTTGTTTCTGATACACTTTTATCATATTTTTGACAAGGCGAAAGTCAAAATCGAGCCTTCAGTACGAAAATCAATTTGGCATTTAGGAGTGCGATCGCGACTTGACCTGGATTTGAAACTGTCTCCAAGCAACGGCTTGCACATGCTCAATAAAGACTTAACACGATTTCTGCAAAGCCTCACTTGCACGCCCCCTGGTGAGTTTTAAAGAGGCTCTTCTCTTTCTCTTTCTCGTCGAAGATAATAAGGGCTCTGCTGGCGGGGTGACAACACAAAGCCAAAACGAGATCTTTTATTAATGTCGACAGTTTCGATAGCTGTCGGCCATCTTTATCAAACCGTACACGGAGTAAAACTAAATGTCATGGAATGTTAAATATCACGTGAAAAACAAAAATATAGGAAGAGGGGGGCAGACCAGCTACTGTAGCTCCCATCTGGTCACAAGTGACTCCCACCAAGGAACCAGGAAGTAGGGGGGGGGGGGGGGGGAAGGGATAGAGGAGGAGAACCACAACATGACATTCTGCGCCAAAACGTTGCCAATTAATATTTCATAAGGTCATATTTAACGTTCCAAGTCATTTCACGCAGTGTAAGTTTTGACAGAGATGGATGATATCTTTCCCAACTTGTTTTGAACCTATGTAATAATTCTCGTAATCCTTTAATTCTCGTTAGCTTCGTGCAGAGTTTTGTGAAACGGGTCCCACTGATAACATCTAAAACTTTCTTATCTTTTTATTTTGATATTAATTCACAGGGTGAAACAGGACCTCCCGGGCCTCCGGGGCCCCCTGGACCACCGGGACCACCGGGACCCCCAGTTGAAGGGGGATCGGGGCCAGGCCCTTCAAATGTGAGGATTACTTGATGTCATTTTGTTGAGCGTTGTATTTCCATTCATGGAGTAAATTTTAAGCATGGAAGTCATTATGTCGTCCTTTGATGTCAGAAGTAGGTAGTTTAAGTTATGAAACAACTGTGAACGGCGGCAATGACGCCACAAAACAACAATATCATTGGTCTAAAGGGAAAACATAATTGTCCTGCACGTGTAGCATGCATTTAAGCACATACGGGTATTTTTGCTGTACTCTGCTTAACAACAACGTGAAATCACCAAATGTGAGATTTTGACGGCAACTTGAGCATACAAATAATCTATTAGAGAACAGGCGCATAGTTGACGTCATCATGAAACACTTTTGATTCTTTATTATATAAAACAAGTAGGTTCCATGTTGCCGTGCGTCTGTTCAGTAATAGATCACAGATGACGTCAAAATGTGGCTTGTACTTTGGTTAGAAGAGCACGGAACGCGTCATCAGAAAGGAACGCGAGAATGCGAGAAATTTACTCACAATTTCTTCACGGAAGTTTGGCAGTGTGGAAGTGTGGAAGTTTGGCAATGAGGGTTAGGGTCAATACCACACTGCCAAACGTCCAAACTACCAAACTTCCACACTGCCAAACTTCAAAGTACTAATTATTTGTGAGTAAATTTCTCGCATTTGCATTTCTTTCTGATGACTCGTTCTGTGCTCTTCTACCCGAAGTAAAAGCCCATAATGTGGTTTCCGAGCCCATTTGCCAAACCAACATTGTGGCAGGGGAAGGTATTGTTAAGTGTTTCAACAATTTTGTCCGTTGGAGTTGGAGTTGTAGGCTGCGTTTAGGATTCGAGACATCTCATGTGTTACTCGTGTGTTGTGAACCTGACAAGCGATGTTTTGTGACTTTTTCATTATATTGTTTAGCTAGGTGCTGGTGAAAAGGGCCCTCGCCCTAGACCTATTAGTGGTGAGAAAGGCCCTCTGCCGGGCCCAATTACGAATCGACCAGTGGAGCCAATAAAGGTGAATAGTGTTGTTGTAGAGCTGAGAAATTTCAACAAATGCGCACGTCATCATTTGTCCAGAAATAGATGCTGGACGATTTCAATAAGCGTCACGAAGTGTTCCAATGCTCACAGTCCTCCCCAACTTCAACGTAACTCGCATCTGGTAATGTCATAAACGGTCAACACTTATGGCTATCCCTCAAACTGACATTGGACATTTCGTAACCTATACATGACGCAATTTCCCATCTTAATATGACAAGCTTAC
The DNA here is from genome assembly GCA_023091755.1 of Montipora sp. Colony 1 RG-2022. Lineage (NCBI taxonomy): Eukaryota > Metazoa > Cnidaria > Anthozoa > Scleractinia > Acroporidae > Montipora > Montipora sp. Colony 1 RG-2022. Next base: position 52,497 of record JALIRR010002041.1, read on the forward strand.
CGCTGTAAAAAGGACGAAAACAGGCAGAATTGGGCTGTAAAAACCTGTGAAACTCACAGATGACGTAACACAAAAGAAAACAAAAGAGCAAAAAAACAAACATCAAACAATAACCTAACCCTACCACGAGCTAACAAAACAAAGAAAAAGTTTCACAGGTTTTTACTGGAGCTTAAGTTCAACAAAAAATTGCGTTTCTAAGCAAAGCCGTGCTGATCTACAGTATTTAGGTATAAACCCCGTTGAAGACGGTGATCTTTCAATTGTTTTGCTGGGTACTACTATATCAATACTCTAAAAAATTCGACTTTTCAGGAGCGTGTCTCGTTAGTCTAGTGGATATCGGAAACTGCAAGGTGAAGCCGTCGATCCTGGTTCAAGTCTTTGCCTCGCCTATTGTGAATCTTCTCAGCTTGTTTAAAATGTTTGTTTCGTTGAAGTAGAATTCGACTTTTCAGGAGCTTGTCTCGTTAGTCTAGTGGATATCGGAAACTGCAAGGTGAAGCCGTCGATCCTGGTTCAAGTCTTTGCCTCGCCTATTGTGAATCTTCTCAGCTTGTTTAAAATGTTTGTTTGGTTGAAGTAGATTTGAAGTCTAAAGTAGATTGTTCGTCGTGTAAGTTGAATAAAAAGGGAAATGTCAGTTTGAGGGATGGAAAGAAGTGACGGCCGTCATAAACTGTCCCCCAAAATCCAGTCCTCAAGTAAAGATAAACAGCCGCAGTTACCCTCAACAAAAAATGGGCCTCATTAGCCCTTACTGGAAGGGGTAGCAAATGCTTAGACTTAAAAGGGAAACTTCGTGTTGGATATCAAATATTGGCGTTCATCAAATGGGCATTAATTAATCACACGTCGGCCATGTTGAATACCGAGGGATTGAAAACTTTACTTTTGATCCACCGAAACTCGTTCCCAAGCACTTCAACTCGAGGCTCAGGGTACGAAATCGGAAGACCTTAGACAGCAATGACCAAAACCAGGTTGCTGACCAGCGGTTTTCGTTAAAACAGTGGTTTGCTGGGGGTGCTCAGTCTCGCGGGCTCAGAAAACCTGGTTGTTGTGACCAATATGGCCGCTGCGCAAATAAGGCCCATTACGTGCATCTCTCGACATAAATGTCATCATTGGTTATCTTGATGTCACGTGACACCTCAGGGTAACAAGTGTTTACCGCCAAATGTTTTTGTGTGAGCGACATCGCCAAACTGATTTTTTTACGTCAGAGCCCAATATAGCAATTGGCAACCGTACTAGCAGTAAAAGGACATGAACAAAGAAGCGATTCACAAAATGTCACAAAAATCAGTTTTCGACATGAATTTTTGCCATTTCAATAGTCCACTTCGGAAAATACCATAATACTCTTTGTTTGTCCCCCCAAATTTTGCATAAGCATTGTTTTTGTTTTCTGTTGGGACCATTGTAAGTCCCAAGAGAAACTGGAAACAATGCGTATGCAAAATTTGGTGGGACAAACAATGAGTATTATGGTATTTTCCAAAGTGGCCTATGTTGACTACGAATGTTCGGTTGAGCGGTTTTGGTTCCAAATTTGGTAGAAATCCCGACGAGGCTCTAGCGTTTGCGGAATTAGACGCAATTAGATAAGTGTGATCACAAATTCTAAACAAAGAAAAATCTATGTACCATTAAAAGTAATGGTAGACTTTTCAGTTGAGGGTTTAGTTCGTTAATTCGTGTGAATTAACGTATGTTGATATTTAAGATTCCCTAATAGTCCCCAGAAAAATGACGTTTTGACTGTTTTATCAATCCTTAGGGTCCACCAGGTAAACCGGGCTTGCCTGGTCCACCAGGACGGCGAGTAAGTTGAAATGTTCATTAATTAAGTAATCTACTTTTATTCAGAACTGTGTGCTTCAATTTACCACTTTCGAATTCTCACGGCTGGACTGGATCTAGCATGAAATGGAGGCTAATGCAGGCAAATTGCACTAACCTCCATTTCATGCTAGATCCAGTCCAGCCGTGAGAATTCGAAAATGGTTTATTTGGAGTCATCGTCGTATCATAGTTAATTGAGGGACTGGTTATGAAACCTCAAAACCTCCAAAAGCGAGAACAAGGTTGTCGCAATCGAGGTTGAATCGACGGTGATCCTGCACAATCTTTTGTTTTCGTTTTGCAAGGGTTTGCAAATTAGATGCGCATAATTTAATCGAAGGATTTGATTGGTTATCTTCTCGAAAAAAGGGGTGTTTTGTGCACCGTAAAGGCCAAAACTACAGACAAAAACGTGAAACAAAGGAACTTGTCGAGTTTCATAACCATCTCCATGCATTAACTGTGGTCATAACTATCTGCAATTGATTGGCTGCTTAGGATAATTTCTGTTTTCTATTTCTCAGGGTCAAAGAGGTGTCCCTGGAAGTAGAGGTCGATTTGGCACGAGAGGAAAGATGGTAGGTTAGGCGCCACGATGAAAATGCACAGCGGTTTGTTGTAGCATTTGTGCGTCTGCATTCAGTTTCAATATGAAT
>JALIRR010002041.1:60000-61689 GCA_023091755.1 Montipora sp. Colony 1 RG-2022
TGATCAATGATGTTAAGAGGAAAGGGAGTCGCAATGACAATGGCAACGTCGACGAAGATTTCGACGTCAAAAATGTAACTTGGTGCTGTCGGAAGCGATTATTTTATCTTGTTCACGTCGTTAATGGGCCTTAATAACACGGCGGCCATGTTTAGTCCCGAGGGACTGAAAACGTTTGTTTTTGCCCCACCGAAACTCGTTCCCAAACATCTATCAGGGAGCTTAGGGTGCGTTCCGGAATAAGAATACGTGGAGTGATGATTTAAAACGGTATGTTTGGCGTTTTTAAGCAACAAGGATAATAAAGGTAAGTTTAAAATAGCATTTAAGCAGGCGTTTGGAAATTCTGATGCGAATCTCCTTAAAAACGGAGGATTTCTAACTTCTATTCCATGTATTCCTCCTATTCCGGAATACGGCCAATCGAACGCACCCTAAGCAACGACAACGGCGACGGCAACGAGAACGTGATAAATTTGCACATTTAGTGGGCAAAAACAATAGCTTTGCACGCCCTGCACGTGCGTTTTCACTCTTGTCCATTTCTTTGGCATCGTCAGCAAAACAACAACGTGAAATAGACAAATTTGAGGTTTTATCACGGACGTCAGCACTAGAGGATAAATTTTCATTTTCTCCCCTAAATTAAGTGCCTTTCTGACGAGTGTCATTTTTGACGAACTGCCACACCTTTGTCATATTAAAAAGGTTGAAATAGTCCCGTAGCGATTAAAATTACGCGAATTTATATTTTAGATGACGTTCTCGTTGCCGTCGCCGTTGTCGTTGCTTACGAGGAGCTTAAGATTTTACGACGGCGACGGCAACAACAACGGCGCAAAACAATGATATCATTAGTTAAAAGAACATAAATAATCGTACTGCACGTGTTGTATCCTCACCTTGTCGTCAACCTAAACGTTGGTCATTTCACGTGTACGAAAATGTGTATCGCGCGTATAGCAACTAATACCGCATTCACACCAAAGCTTAAACACGTTTAAAAGCTGTTTAGTTAAACATAGTTTAAAATTGTTTTCTTGATACAAGTTACTACCTGACATAATGTAGACTCCAAATTCAACACAATGAAGACACACATTAGAACTTACATGAACCCTACGTAAAATTCAATCTTTTAGCCTTCCGTTGCTCATTTTTATTTTGTTAAACCAGGTTTAATTAAACGTGTTTAGTTGGTGTGAATCGGGCCTAAGTTTCCTCTCTAAACCCACAATATTCTTGTTCTCTGACCATGGTGTTGCCCGGCGGTAGCAAGGGCTACGGGTCAATAGCCTATGAGGCGAAGCCGAATGGGCTATTGACCCGTGGCCCTCATTGGCAATTTCAAGTTAGCACAGCCTAATCGGAATAACCATGCATCTTTGCCCTCCGCATATCCGGAAAGAAAAAGTTGCGGATTCAAAAATATCTGGACACATGTCGACTGGACGGGGCCTTAATTTAACCACGGGCTTCGAGCAACCTCTCGAGCGAGAGAGATAAGTCAGTCAGAATAAGGGAGTTTTTTTGCATGAATTTATGACAAGTACAAGCCTGTCGTTTGCCGTTTGCAATGCTAAATTTCTTTGATGTTACCATTTAAAGTTAGAATTTCTTCAAAGCTCAGCGTTGAAATTCTGTGGTTCTAATCGTTAGATCTCTCCGTTCTCAAGGGCGCACAAGGAA
>JALIRR010002042.1:0-7500 GCA_023091755.1 Montipora sp. Colony 1 RG-2022
GGGGAAGTGGAATCCTTGGTGCTATGTTCACAAATGTGTGCTTGGAGAGAAGATTGTAAAAGCGCTGTCTATGTGATAGAACAAGGAACTTGTTCCCTTACTGGCAAAAGTCAAACCGAAAATCCTGATTTGTTTCATGGGATGAAAGGCTGCGTTTATTTACGGAAAAGGTAGGCTTGCACTTTTTTTTCATAAACGCGTTGAACATCTCGACAAATTTCTTTTGAATGATTTAAGCTGCAAAAATGAGTACCAAAAAATTTCTTAACTGGCCGCTCGAGAAAATAAAAACATTTAGTACTTGATATGGCCATGAGTAGGACGAAGATAAGTGCTAACTTTAGAAAACAAGGCTGATGTTTGAAGTTTTCAGATAAAAGTGAGAGTATTGACAGTAGCCTGTTTTGGCAAATCGTTCCTTCCTATTTCTATTGTTTATCGTGTTTTATGAGAACCCGAAGTTTGGCGCGCACATGTAAAATGAGCTACAGTGATGTAAAACAGTTTGAAGCCGTGAATTCAGGTGCAAAATTGAAATTTAGCAAGTTTTTAGGAATAAATGGACCCGGAAGATACTTCAGGAAATAGCATCTCGCATGTAAAATGTTTTCTGTATGATAACTGACCTTGTCAAAATTTCGTTAAAATAAAAGTGCAAATTTAGCTCATGTTACCAGTTAATTTCGTTTGTTGTATGCTTTGTTGCCAAGACGGGATGAGACAAAAAAAGAGAATTAACTTTGTCAAACTTTTTGGAAATGATTTTGAGTAAATGAAAAAATTAGGAAACTGACCATGAGCCAACTTATTTCTGATATTTTTTTGCAAAATCAAACAGTTAATAAAAAGTCGAATTGACGTAAAAAATGATGAATATCTAAATTAAGTGAGGTTGCCAAATAAAGCGACAGGATCGATTAGTCGAGTCGGGCAAAACAAAACATTCAATTTCAACTAGAGGACAGATCCAATAGTTGCAAGATTAAAGTTGAAGCGCGAGACGTCATCTTCCAAAAGCTATTCTCCCAACTGTGCGATCACGAGTTTTCAGTGACACGCAACCTCCCTACATTTGAAAATGTATTTAAATCATCCTAAACCAGTCACTTCTTATGAAAATATAGCTCGCCGTTTTCTTAAAACATCGCAGGCGGAGACTCTGTTTTGCAGTTTCTTTGCTTTACATATAACATTACGCCGTGGTGATTGGTTGAAAAAAATTCACGTCTTCCTCAACCAGTCTAGACTGGTCTAGACTGGTGACAAACTTGATTGATTGATTTTCTGTGTGAATAATTTAGTTATACTTTAATTACACTGTATTGAAAAGCATTTTACTTATCGTTTTAGGTTTCAGTTGAGTTAAAAAGTCATTCCAGTTTTTAAACATTAGTTGACTGGCCAAGAAATCAAGTTATTTTCAAAGACTGTGATTGGGTTTATTAAGACGAAGTTACGAAAGACATTTAACCTGTTCATATTGTTAAGTGAGTTATTAAGCCATGTTATTAAGTGAACGTGGAGCTTATTGTGCTTGACAGCATTCCTCTAAGTTTGAATGCATTTTAAGTTTGCGCATGTTTCATGTCTTACATGTACTTACTATGTCCATGCCGGCCTCGGAACTTCCTCGCTTTCTATCGCTAACAAGCTACGAATTAGCTATGATAACATTGTACATAGGATTGTTCGTTTGCTGCGTTTTCCGCAGACGCCATGCTCATCTCTCTTATCTCTCTATTGTTCTCTGACTTTAGCCTTTATTTCTTAATCATCATGCACCCCTCAAAACCTATTACTTACATTGCTCCACTTCAAACAGAATCTCTCTGCAATGCAACGTATTCCTCTTTATAGCACAAGGATATCAAATCCTTAAGTCGACTTACAAGAGATTCTCTGAGACAGAGCCTCGGTACAATTAACCCTTGGCTGGATATAAGTTTGGGTGATCAAATGGTGCGAGTGAAATTAGGGAATAACCTGACGAGCGTTTTGTCCAAAATCAAATAATTTCTCGCCCAATGGCTTGGGAAATTATTTGATTTTGGACAAAACGCAAGCGAAATTATCCCCCTATTTCGCGAGTATACCATTTGATTAGCTATTTAATAGCGTAATTTGTGACAAATTACGTTCATAAGACGCTATTTTGGCAATGCAGGAAAAAGTTGCCATGGCAACATTATAATTTCACATGTGAAATTATAAATTAACGCTGAAGCCTTAATCTAATGGAGCTTCCGCTTTTAGATCAATTTTTGCAGTAATGCTGTTTACATACTCTGAAACAGGTGAACGAGATTACAGGGCTATTAAGAGAAAGAAATTTGCTCTTTCAAAAAAAAAAAGAGAGAGAAATTTCCCCCTTCGAAAGCTTTGTTACTTCTCCAGTATGAGAAATCACATGGCCGAGTGAAGTTTACGTGGAAGTTTTATTTTGCTTCCTTAGCCTCTTTTTTAATGATGTTTTCTCGTGATGTGTTTATCTGAGCCATTTGCAAGACCTCACACGATTAATTTGCCTAAAAAGACAGTCCAATAAAGAATAAGAGAAAGTAAACTTAGCCTTAAAATAATTCAGGTGTGGCCTGTGAAGAACCACTGCGTGGTATAATTATGTATTGAAGAGAAGCATATAATCCAGCCGGGAAGAACTTTTGTAAGCATTAATTCATCTTGTATAGAACCGGGTGCAAGGCGTAGTTTACAATGAAGGATAAAAATTCTTTGAACATTTTGCGGCATGCAGATGGGTCTATGTCACTCCCCTGTCACTGTCTGTCCGCAAATGATCCCCATTTTGGACCGCAAATTATCCCGACAAAAAAGTAAGGAATGGCGTGGAGGGTGGAATGGTCTGGATAGAGAATTAATGTGAAGAGCGCTTATTTTTACCAAAATCACTTTCAATCAATACTCACAACAGGTTTCTGCGTCATTATAGTTTTCCAGAGAGACTGTTGTTAATTCATCTTTTATAGGGATGGGTACAAGATGCATTTTACAATGGAGGGTAAAATTCTTGGGACATTTTGCGACACTAAGATCAATCTATGTCACCTTCCCCACCCCTTCCCCCAAAAATTGTTGAATTTTCCTCGCCTAACGAACCCAAACTACCTGTATAATAATCTGTTTGCTTTTAACAACATTGTAGGAAGGTGAAGAGGTGGGGCCGTGAGACGCACCAGATATGGGATGTATTGCCTAAATTATATGTCGCAATCACAGGGGCTGGAAAACTGTCGTAATCAGCCATCGCCTTCAAGAGACCATGGCCCTGCTGAGAATTACTGAGATGAGGCAGGTAAAATAATAATAAATGAGTTTATTAACCCAAGTTGTCGCAAAAATGTACAAGCTCCGTAAGCTGGTTGCAACAAACATCAACAACTGAAATATACACAATAGATATCGATCAATAGATATTACACACATATTAGATACTTGTTGGTGATAAAGTTATTCAATCGGATTTTTCTCCGACAAAACTGACAAGCGAATAAACTCTATTAAATGTAGATGACACGGAGAATTGCATACTGTAAAGTTATTTTCAAAAGATTTTCCGTGTATCGTTAAAAAGTACCGGAGACCCGAAAGTCTTAGAGCACTATTGTTTCTCGTGTCTGGAAATACTATCCCATATTCTTAGCCAAGTGAAGGCCAAAAGACTATTTTCGAATGAAAATATTGCCGTGTGGATCTGGTACATTTTTTAATTGGTTGTCACTTTTCTGTCCGCAGGGATCATGGGTAGGCCAGCGACTTGTTGTATTACCATCGAAATAATAATAGGCGGTAACTCCTCTCCCAATTTTTAAGACCGGCCAGTTGTCATAGGTTTTGACTTTGGAAGGCGCTTGGGTTTCGTTACACCTGTCTGTCACGCGTTTGATGATTTGACAGCTTACACTTCCGGCCTTCAAATCAACAAAATTTCCTTTTCCCGGATGACAAACCAACCAGTTGTTGATGTTACTCTTTATCAGGACCTGCTTGCCAAGTTGTTTCCACAGCGAGAAGTTTACGGCGTTGTAATCGGTTTCGCTTAGTGGGGGCGTTGTCGAGATTGGAACACTGGTTTGCGGACTTATGGTTCGCCAGTTTGGGCTCGGTGTAACTGCGTTTGACCTATCCTTGAAATTCGTGTAGTTGGTGAACGTGTAACTCCAAACCAGAGTCCAGCCTCCTCCCTCGGTTTCCATGTCGCAGTAAGCTCTGAATGCGTTGTCCTGGAATCCACCGTCAGGATCAATCCAATAAACACCGGAATTAAAATGTACTGATTGCAGGACCTGGCACGAGGAAACTGCCGACGATCGTGTTGTTCCTGTAATGTTATAAATGTTACTTTCGTATTGATATTTGCAGACACTGAGATAAGAACTTAACAAAACTTACGAGGTAGAACGCGTTAGGGATTGTAGAAGTACAGTAATGGCAAACGTCTCTTGCATGATGACACTTAAAAAAAAATGCCGACGATCGTGTTGTTCCTGTAATGTTATAAATGTTGAAGAGGTTTTCAATTGAGTGTCGATAGTAGAGCGGTTTTCAAATGAGTGTCGTAAAACCAAAACCAAAGTAATTACTTTGGCCAATCAAAGAGGACGGAGACAATCCGTTAAACCAATCAAAACTCGAAGTAATTACACGTAGCCGACCCAAAGCGCGGGAAAATGTGCACGCGCGAGCCACGATTGGTTTTGGTTTCACTTCTGGTTGGTTGAAAAAACGTCGCGAGAACTTTGAACCAATCACTGAGTGAAGTAATCATAAACCAAAGCAGTTCGCTAATTTTTTTCAACACTCAATTGAAAACCGCTCTAATTACTGGGTTGCCTCATGGCAAACCCAGTCGAGGTCAACGTTTAGTTTGTTTGTTTTCTTTTTTTTTTTTTTTTTTTTTTTTTTTTTTTTTTTCCGTGTCGGTAAAAGTCTTGCCTGTCACTCCCCTGGTAAGTGGTGTCTTTGTGGACAGAGCCTTCTGCGAGTATTTTCTTAGGATCGAGAGGGTAGTGGAACTGCGTAGATTTCTCTGGTGGACACAGTAGAATCATTAACTTAGCCTGCAATGGCGTCGAAAGTCATGTAACGCGAATGGCGTTTTAGTGGATCCTTAAACAAAATATACCCTTATGGAGCTCAATAATGGAAAGTTAGTTGGATAAAATAGGCAGGAATCTCAAAAGCGACGAGCACTGGACTTCGACAACAATCTATCGCCCGTCGAGACGAAATCAAAGTGAGCTATAATATTTACCTGAAGTACATGGTAATTTGACACGATTGAGTTTCTTGTCTTCACGCACGCAATGAAATAGGAAGAGGTTTTCGCCTCTAAGAGCAAATATGTTGTTTGTTTCAATAAATATTTCGCTGGAAAAGGATTCTGTGGTATTTTCTGCCTTTGTGAATTATAATATCATGTTGTGTATTGAATTTTCGAGCTTAAGGTTCAAATGTGATATGGGAGAAGTTTTTTAGTATTGCTCTGTAAGCAGGAAGGGTTCACAGGCCTGTTGGAAGCGTGCTTGAGTTTCAACAAAATGAGCCCCAAAATCAGTGAAAACTTGTGACGCAGATGAATAATAAAGTAGCTGCTATTTCCAAAATGATGGAATTACCTGGTGATAAATAACGTCGTACGCGTCTTGGAGAGTAAATTTTGACTTTGCATAAACAAGAGTTGGGCGATTGTGATCTTTGTTTTGACTTCGCTCATTTCATTGTCAAACTTTATAACACTTGACAGAAAAAGAAACTTACAAAAACCCGGTATCTTGCCATCATTTGACACAGACGCTTCACTGTTTGGCGAGTAAACATGCCAAACATGATAAACCCTAACAGAATTTGTACCTTGCTGAGTTCGCATTTGTTAGCGTTAATAGTATTTTCGGTCAGATGTTTCTGTTTTTATTAGAGGTTTATTGTTTTGGTCTCCCATCCTAACCCTAACCCCGCGAAACAGGGCTTGACTTCAGTGAAGTTTAGTATTACAAAGCTTTCAGATGCTCAGAGGGCACACTTGTGGTGAAAAGAAGTTGTGAGGGAACTTGAAAATTATCAACATGTCAGCCCAGAAGCCAATGTTTATCAGTTCTCTTTTATTTGTTATTCTTCAGAGACTGGAAGACTGCATTTCAATACCACACAATTCAGTGCCTTCTGATTTTCTGTAGCACGTACCACAGGTAACGCAGTGTATGTGCTTCACAGAAGCATCTAGTTAGCGAATTCAGTGATTGGTTTAAAGTTCTCGCGCCACTTTTTCAACCAATCAGAAGCGAAGAGGCTCGCGCGTGCACATTTTCACGCGCTTTGTGTCGGCTACGTGTATTTTTTTCGAGGTTTGATTGGTTTATTGTATTGTCTCCGTTCTTTTTGATTGGCCGAAGCAATTACTTTGGTTTTGGTTTTACCACACTCAATTGAAACTCAGTCTACTTTTCCCATCGATTTTGCGGGAGTCACAAAGATAAAAACTTAACCGTTTGAGATCAATATGTAAATTCTCCTCACAATTTTAAACACTTTCTGGTTTGAGAATGAAGATGATTATCAGTTAAGGGATATTTTGATATAACACCAAATTCTCATGACTTGCAAAGAAAGAAATATATGACACTATAGCTAGTTAGAATAATTAACTTCCAGATCAACGGAGTGAAAGGGTTGACAGAGAATTTTTTTGCCAAGTAACAAAACTCTGGAGTTAGAACACGTTAGGGATTCTAAAAGAAGAGTAAAATCAAGTCTCTTGCGTGATGACATTCAAGGGCCAGTCAAATCACTTACTCGATTCACAAATTGCATGTCTACTGCAAAGTGTTGCTCATGGAACACAAATCTTGTAGCCCGCGCAACACGGACTTCGGTATCTCGATGCTTTGGATGCGCGAAAACTGGAGCGAACGACGGAATTTTTTGTGCTTCACCCAATAGTTCGCGAGGCTAAAACATCGTTCCTAAACCCTTTCTTTTCCATAAAATTTCTCGGAATCGCTGATTTACTTGTAAACGAATTAAAACAAGAACAAGACAGTAAACAAAGAGCCATAAAAAATCCAGATCATCAAGTGAACCAATTGTAACCCAAAACTAATACAAGGAATCGACGCAAACAGCGGAGCTTGTGAGAGGGGAAGATGGTTTTGCTTTTCTCTGATTGGCGGAAAATTAACACGTGACACGACATCAAGTACCAATCACCGAGCTTAGCAATGCAAAACCAAAATTATTTGAAAAATTGAGATACAAATGCATCCTTTGTAATTATTCTTTACTTAAAACGTTTCATATGCTTCAAAGTACATCATCAGAAGTGACAGTTAACCGTAAAGTTAAATGATATTTGCAAGATAAGTAACTAATCAATTATAAAGAAGAACAGATGTAATAAAGATGAAAAGGGTATACTAGTAAATAACCAGCTTTTGAAGATGTACGTTGAAAGTAACATAGAGTTTCAAAGAATGCTTGGTTGTCGTT
>JALIRR010002042.1:12500-61688 GCA_023091755.1 Montipora sp. Colony 1 RG-2022
GGCCCCCTCGTTACATAAAAGAATACAAATCAGAAAGAGCTTACATGGATTGATGGACTAAAGAGACTGCTTAATTAAATTACCTTTACACATAACACGATATTTTCCTTATTTTACTGGTCTGAGTTTCTTGCTTTTTCGTCTTTTCTCCTTGTAAAATCCGGTTTTCTTCTACTATAATAAAACAACCGCATTTAAGGTCCATTTAAGCCTCTTTGATTTCATTTTTTTTTTCATTATAGTTGAACAGTTGTGGTTGGCTGTACAAACTTCGAACTTTAATAAAGTGAGGATTTCTTGTTTATTCTTTTCCAAGTGGAAAAAATGAAGTCATTAGTTCAACCAACAAAATTACAATACAAGTTTCCTCTCCTGTTTTATTTTTAGAAGAAGCATATTACTCTTTCTTCAGCAATTCTGCTTTAAAATTTTGTCGAATATGAACTCTCTGATACAAGACCTCACATAGCCGCTTCGGTTAGGTTTAATTAATTATATATTTTCTTTCCATTGCAAAATTATAAGGTGGTTGCCAATCCTTTTCTTTAGGTGATAAATAAGTAATGCCATTTGCTAGACGCCTTCCTTGTAGCTTTAATCATTAATTAATTCGTTTTAAAAGAAAAAACTTGCAGAGTTCTCTCACCAAATGCAAAGACCTTAAGCTTCCAAATTTCTTAAACTTCCAGCACAATGAGGGAATTCTTTAACGAGAGAAGATCCGTGAGTTTTCAAAAAGAACGCAAGCATCCTAAAAAACTCTTATATCAAACATGTTTAATTGAAATACGTATAAATGCATATGCATAATTTAATTTAAAGTCCATGAAGTCTCTCTTATAAAAGGAATCAATTGAGACTTGCGGGATAGCAATAAAATAAAGGCTAACAAAGAAGAGTATTTATTAAGCATAAAATATTTAAAATGTTTTCTTGGATTAGTTTTCTTTTTTGCACAGTATTTCCCATATTTTTGTTTTGTTGCTTTTTTTCTTTCTTATACGAATATAATTTTCTCTTTCTCTTGTTTTCCTCTTCTTTGCTTAAACATTTTCATCGGTCTTCATATGGTTTTTATGGCGTTTTTATGACGTTAAAAGGGTTTTTAGATCCTGAAAAGTTATTGGCCTGAATTTGGAAAAAGCAGGTCCCATCAATTTAATTAAAATTTTAATAGATTAATTTAGAAACTTCTATAGACGTTCATTTCTCCCAGTTTCGTAAATTTACATACAAATGAGGAGCCGACCATACATCGCTAAATCTAAAGAATTCGTCTTGAATTTAAAAGGGACAATCATGTTATCAAATGTAAAATATAAATTACACGCTTCCAAATTACTATTCCATTAAAAAACTTTGGTTTTCTCTAAAAGGAGGAACCTTCTTTTCAATCATTTACAACAATCAAGTGTTGTTTTTGGTTATCAGACAGTTGGTAATTTTTCGTCAAGAATGATCTAGCAAACCCCCTGCTATGGGTTATAAAGCGTTAGTTGAACCTCTTTCGTACGGAAAATCCACTATATAAATGCCACATTCATTCATTGATGATTATTCAAAAATTGAAGACACGAAGCAAATGCATGCAGTATGTACACTTATATGTAGGTCTTGCAATAACTGATGACCTAAACAAGGATAAACTGAAACATGATTCGACATATAAAGGTACGACAAGCACCAAATGGTTCTTTTGATTAATTTCTCTTTCTTGACGCAGGATATATGCCGTTCGACTCAGGCTAGGGTTGCCTACGCAATGATGAGAGCATTCTCTTACAAAGGCGTCTTTGCCCTTGGCTTGATTCTCGGAATTGGCGTAATATGTTTCTACTCTGCTGTGCCTGGGGAGGTTTATCTCCGGGTTCTCCGGTTTTCTCTCTCTGAAAAAGATTATTAATTGTAGCTTATGATTTGATTTGTGTTAAATACTTAAACTTTAAAATTGCAGGGGCGAATCAATACCGGTTTCCACACGTTTACGGAAATCGGTCAAAAACACGGGCAAGCTACGTGTACGTACTTACTTTGAGTTTTGATTGGTTTACTGGATTGTCTCATTCAGCCAATGGGCCTTTTGCAACTAACGATCACATGGTACAAAATCCGCCATGCTGGAGGGCAAGCTCATTATAATTATTCCCCCACTGGGACATTAAAACAAAGGCAAGTCATTGAAGCTTGACTGGTTCAGGTCTCTTTGTTTTAATGTCCCAGTGGGGGAATAATTAATAATGAGCTTGCCCTCCAGCATGGCGGATTTTGTACCATGTGATCGTTAGTTGCAAAAGGCCTATTGATGAGGGCCAGAGTTGCCTCCTTCATGCCCAAAATGAATTCTGGGTAATTCTGTCATTCCGTGACAAGGGAAGTCCCCCGATTCTCATTTCATAGAGTTTTTATCATGTCGGGCCACCCAGTCTTACCAGGAAAATACAGCACTGATTGAAGTTTTAAGCTTTCAAAACTTGCCCAATTACCAAATTGTACCGGTAGGTCCTGGAATTCGTCCACAGAAAGGCCAGAGACACAACTTCACTCGTGAACTTCCATACCGGTAAAGCGGTATCCAATTGAGTGTTGAAAATAATTAGCAAATTGCTTTGGTTTTGCATTACTTCACTCAGTGATTGGTTCAAAGTTCTCGCGCCACTTTTTCAACCAATCAGAAGTGAAACCAAAACCAATCGCGGCTCGTGCATGCACATTTTCCCGCGATTTGTGTCGGCTACGTGTAATTACTTCGAGTATTGATTGGTTTACTGAATTGTCTCCGTCCTTTTTGATTGGCCGAAGTAAGTACTTTGGTTTTGGTTTTACAACACTCAATTGAAACTCGCTGCGGCTCTAATTGGTAATTGGTAATTGGTATTAGTATTGGTATTGGTAATTGGTATTGGTATCAAAGCCAAAGTAATTACTTTGGCCAATCAGTAAGTTTTGGCCAAGTAATTACACGTAGCCGACAGCTAATTACTTTCGACACTCCATTGAAAACCGCTCTATTGTTATTGGTATTTATTGGTATTGGTATTATTTGTATTGGAATTTGGAATTGGGAATTGGGAATCAATAATTGGTAACTGGTGTTGATATTGGTAAACAAGACCGAAACAGCACGAACAACTTTGTTAGTGCTGAGATATAATTCCAATGAGTTGAAGCGATCTAAAATGACCATGAAGGACTAGAAAGATAAGGCAGATGGGCTAGAAAGAGGATATTGGAGAATATTTATCGCTTGTTTGGTTTTCTTTATCAACAGAAATTGTGCACTGAAATATGTATCTTGATGCTGGTCGCGCCAACCAAAACCGCAGAGTGTGAAGAACAACAAGCCGAGTTCCAAACCTACGAGAATTCTCTTCTGTTTGATCCAAATCCCATCTCTGTGCAGCCTGCAGACTCTATCATAGTTTGCGCTTCTCTTTGCACCAGAGAAAAGCGTTGCAAAAGTGCTAACTTTAAATCAGAAGACGAGACTTGCTCCTTGCTCGACAAGACAAGGAATACGCATGCGCACCTTCTGCAGCAGCAGTGGGAACAAGTTCGTCCTGTTTACTTAGAAAAGGTATCAAAAACAAAGTGAAAGACATTTCTTCTGATCCTCCCCATGCATTGTCTGAAAATCCATTCAGTTGAATTTTCGTTTGTGAAACCATTGTAAACTGAACCACCGAATATTGAACTTCTTAAGCCTAAGTATCATATACTAAATTTTTTACCTGTTTATTATACTTTTATACAGGTACATTCCGACTTAGGTAAGTCATAAGTAATAGATGAAGTTTCAAAAAATAAAATTCTCGAAATAAAGCGCAGAGGAGCAATTTTAAAATCAACGTTTAACGTGTTTGCAAATCATCCGGATCCCTTATATATCGGTTCCTTCAATGATATTTTTCAAAATCTAACTTTAGCTACGCAGCTATTTTATAGAAGTACCTGATTGGCCAATTGTAATTAATGACGTAATGAAATTTTAAATAAGTGCGGCATTGGGAACGAGAACTTGAAACAGCTTTGCAAAACTAAAAATAGATTTTAAAAAATCTATGATAGGGCATGGGGATTCGTCCTCTTACCTTATCGTCTCTTGGCAAGAACCATTAGCTTAGAGATCAAAAGCATTGCTTATTAAAATATGTTATTAAGGACGGTGCCTTCTATTGTTATTGCGCATACGTTCTGCGCATCTCCAGATACTCGGATTTCCTATCGGTGATGCTTACTAATGCAGGGATATTTTTGCGCGGTTTAAAACTATGCAGAGAAAGTAGATCTTAGTAAGTACTCTTAGTATCCAAAAAGAAAATTGGGGGTAACGATGCATTCTTTAGAGATAATTGAGCTGTATACAAATATTGCTCATAAAATGCTTTGTAAAAATGAGCTTTCTACAAATATTGCTCATGGATTATCTTATAACACTTGGGAAGATCTACCTTTCCTGCATAATCATAAATCGGGGCAAAAATACCTTTGAATTAGTAGGCACCGTCCTTAATTCGCTATCTTGCCATTTAAAACCTTCGCGTATAAACCTTTTTTCTTTCTTTTTAATTTTTGTGTTTTATTTTTCTTTTGAATTTCAAAAGGTTCCACACAACAGCTCGCCGTTTCATCCTGTAAGTCTCTTTCTCAAGCTATGCATCCAAGCGGAGTTTACTGGGTCGATCTAGATGGTGGATCCCATGACAACGCTTTCAGGGTTTACTGCGAAATGGACACAGAAGGAGGAGGCTGGACACTAGTATGGAGTTACACCTTTACTCAGTACCAGTCTTTTATTTCCCCAAGTAACGCGGTCACTCCCAGACCAAATTGGCCGACAAACGCCTCTTATAAAGTCGATGTAGATGTATCGACCAGTCCACCAATCAACGAAGAAGACTACAATGCGTTGAATTTTTCGCTTTGGAAGCAATTTGGTCGAGAAGTTCTGCTCAAAGGCAACATAATAAACTGGTATATTTGCTCTCCCGGCGACGGAAGCTTCGTCGATTGGAAGGATGGAAGCATTACTTGTAAAGTTGTTAAGCATATATTTGAAGATCGTTGCAAGAAGGTTGAGCTTCCGGGAAAATTTGCGAGAGCCGAAAACTACTGTGGGCCAAGGATTAGGGGGGTATCTTCGCTTAATTTTTATTTTGATGGTTGTAAAAATGATGACCACCCTAATCACAACCCATGCACTGTACCGGAAAAGCTTTCACCTCCAACAGATGTAAAAAATCCACATGGGAACATTTTGGTTCGCTGAAGTTTGCTGTGTCCTCTTAGACCCTTTCTTTGTTTGTAATTATCTATGGAAAATGAAAACCAATAAAAGTTGCCGAGGAACTACAGTAGGTCATCTGTCTCACAGAGCATTGTACCATTTAATATCATATTGTTGCATTCGAGGCACGTGACATTAACAAGCCCGCTGACCAGTGGGACATTGGTTTCCCCCAGGAACTCTTGTAGTTCAATGGGTGGAGCACGCGCATGCGTGTCCATTACACACAAACTGAGTCGGGTCGTCTCTTGCTGTTGACGATCGTATCGTAAGGCTTGAAGGCTGCGCAAACGGAAGACGAGTTGCTTGAAGGAGACTAACATAATCTAGACGGATCGTGACGATCCGAACAGGTCGTGACAACTCGTCAGAAGAAAAGTCGATTCGTCTTTTTAAAAGACAGGTCGTGGTCAACACTAAGTTAATTCAGGAAGAAAGTTATGTATGCTTCGGGCGGAGAAAGTTAAGAAGTATTGAATTTGAAACTTAAGGCACCTTTGTGAGCTCAAATATGGTGTGGATCGGTTTTATTACGTTGAACTTGAAATTTCCATGCATTCATGTCATAATATGCATTCTCTACCTGACGTTTTCCATTCCAGCGCTATTTTAGCGTCTTCCTTGCCTTTCTTTCTCACCCATTTCCCAACAATCTTTTGATCATGAATTATTCATCAGCCGTAAAGTACATTGCATGTGTGCAGTAAATTATGAAAGTGGTCGCGCTTTGTTTACAGTTGAATTGACAACGCAGGCGACTTCTCTTCTTTGGTACAAAGAGAGTAAGGTGAGAAATTTGTCATATTATATAGAATGTGTGTGAACTCGATTTGAAATTTTTTGCCTTCTCTTCTCTATTTAAAAGTTTTGACTTCTTTTTTTCCGCAGATGATGCCCATGGTATTTTTCGTCACACTATTGTTAACCCGCTCAACGACAAAGACAGAGGGACAATTGACACAGCAGGGCATTTTCTTTGAAGTCACTGAAGATCACTGTTTTTTGGATGATGAAGACATCTGGAGTGGGGAAGTGGAATCCTTGGTGCTATGTTCACAAATGTGTGCTTGGAGAGAGGCTTGTAAAAGCGCTGTCTATATGATAGAACAAGGAACTTGTTCCCTTATTGGCAAAAGTCAAACCGAAAATCCTGATTTGTTTCATGGGATGAAAGGCTGCGTTTATTTAGAAAAGGTAGGCTTTCACGTTTTTCATCAACGCGTTGAACATCCCGACAAGTTTCTTAACCAAAAAATTTCTTAACTGGCCGCTCGAGAAAATGAAAACATTTAGTACTTCATATGGCCATGCGTAGGACGAAGATAAGTGCTAACTTTAGAATGCAAGGCTGACGTTTTCAAATAAAAGTGAGAGTATTGACAGTAGCCTGTTTTGGCAAATTGTTCCTTCCTATTTCTATTGTTTATCGTGTTTTATGAGAACCCGAAGTTTGACGCTCACATGTAAAATGAGCTACAGTGATGTAAAACAGTTTGAAGCCGTGAATTCAGGTGCAATATTGAAATTTAGCAAGTTTTTAGGAATAAATGGACCCGGAAGATACTTCAGGAAATAGCATCTCGCATGAAAAAGGTTTTCTATATGATAACTGACCTTGTCAAAATTATTAGCTCATGTTACCAGTTAATTTCGTTTGTTATATGCTTTGTTGCCAAGACGGGATAAGAAAAAAAAAAAGAATTAACTTTGAAATGATTTTTCGTGAATGAAAAAATTAGGAAAGTGACCATGAGCCACCTTATTTCTAAAATTTTTTTGCAAAATCAAACAGTAAAAAAAGTCGAATTGAGGTAAAAAATGATGAATATCTAAATTAAGTGAGGTTGCCAAATAAAGCAACAGGATCGATTAGTCGAGTCAGGCAAAACCAAACATTCAATTTCAACTAGAGGACAGATCCAATAGTTGCAAGATTAAAGTTGAAGCGCGAGACGTCATCTTCCAAAAGCTATTCTCCCAAGTGTGCGATCACAAGTTTTCAGTGACATGCAACCTCCCTACATTTGAAAATGTATTTAAATCATCCTAAACCAGTCACTTCTTATGAAAATATAGCTCGCCGTTTTCTTAAAACATCGCAGGCGGAGACTCTGTTTTGCAGTTTCTTTGCTTTACATATAACATTACGACGTGGTGATTGGTTGAAAAAAATTCACCTCTTCCTCAACCAGTCTAGACTGGTCTAGACAGGTTTTCCGCGGTCGTTGTATTTGCATGACAAACTTGATTGATTGATTTTCTGTGTAAATAATTTAGTTATACTTTAATCACACTATATTGAAAAGCATTTTACTTATCGTCTTAGGTTTCAGTTGAGTTAAAAAGTCATTCCAGTATTTAAACATTAGTTGACTGGCCAAGAAATCAAGTTATTTTCAAAGACTGTGATTGGGTTTATTAAGATGAAGTTACGAAAGACATGCGAAGATCATGACAAAATATTCCGACTTTTTTTTATTCCAACGTCCATTTGTTTCAGTTCTTATTGTGTTCATCGACTATTCACCTTTGTGGTTACCGTATGTGTGTGAAGCCATTTTGTTATCACGTTGTGAGAGTGAGTGCCCATTTTTTTTCCTTTAAACGGTTGTGGATTCTTTCTAAATACCTCTGAATTTATCAATTTTTCCTTCAGTCTCCATCTCTATGAAAAAAAATGAGAATTCACTCACTTTTTCCTACAGCAGTTAACACGCAGTCATTGACTGTTGTTTTTTTTTTCGCAGGTTGTTCAAGGCGTATTACCAAGTGAGTGACAACTCTTGTATCGATTTTGAACTAACCCTAAATTCAGCAAAAAACTTTGATCTAAAAGCGAAAGCGGGGATGAGGGGTTAGGGGGGAGGGGGTGGGGTGCACTCCCTTCGCCCATCGAGAAATATAACTCTAAATATAACTCGTACAGTTATAGAACTACTTCCGGTACGGACGGAAACCGTTAACAGTCTAAGTTGTGTTATTACCACAATGCAATATGGTGCTTACTTCAAATGAATTTTGTCACCCTTTAGTCAAAGGTGTATATAAGAAATGTCATATAAATTTTTTGAACTGCGGACATGCAGTTTTGATTTCTTTTGATATTAAATTAATCATGTGAGGTTGAGATTAACAAAGCCTTCTCCATTAAAGGTCCTTCGCAACCTGGCCAATCGGCTGTCCTATCGTGCCAATCCCTCTGCGACCAAGCTTCATGTCATCCCTCGGGTGTTTATTTGATTGATCCCGATGGTGGTTCTCAGGACAACACGTTTAAGGCTTACTGTGACATGGAAACCGATGGAGGAGGCTGGACCCTAGTTTGGAGTTACAAGTTCACCAACTACGAAAACTTTACGCACGAATCCAACGCAGTGACTCCAAGACCAAGTTGGCCCGCAAATTCTGAAGTAAATGTCCCCATTTCAACAACGCCGCCACAGAATGAAACAGATTACAACGCCGTTAACTTCTCTGTTTGGAAACAACTTGGCAGGCAGATCTTAATAAAGAGCAACATCAACAATTGGCTGGTTTGTGATCCGGGAAAGGGAAGTTTAGTTGATTGGCAGGAAGGAAACGTCAACTGTCACTTCATTAAAAACGTCACCAAAAAGTGCACAGGCACACCAGGGCCTGTACATGTCACAACAAGCAGCTCTAACAACTTTTATGGGCCTATGTACACGAATCCCAATCAAAAGGGAGGTATTTTCTTTTATTTCGATGGCTCCACGCTGGCAGGACACAACTGGCCTACACATGATCCTTGCGGAACGAACGCAGGCAATCATTTGGACAATGTGGCTAATCCACATGGAAGTATTTTTATTCGTTAATCAGTAATAAATCTTGTTAACAGAAAGAAACATTGCGAGGATTGCACGTTGACTCGGAACTGTAGGTACAAAATGTACCGGCCATAGCCTTTCTCCTTGAATTACTAACATGAATATGACCAGAATGTCAAAACTTCTTAATCAGTGTCATTTTTTAAGTGGCATTAATTTTTGCGTTCGTTTCCCTTTGAAAGAGATGGAGATGTAGCCTATTGAACCCAGTCAAATTTTTGTTGTTTTTGCTGACAGTGTCCTCCAACCCACTTATAAAGTACACAAAAACAGTTGCCCAAATCTATCGCTTCCATGTCACCAACATTATGCCAGCCTGCAAAGCAGGCGTATTTTGGAGACTGACAGAGGACTGGGGGGCGTGTCAAAATTTTGGACTCAGGGAGGGGAGGACGGTATGAAATGGAAGTTGGGGAAGGACCTTGAAGAAGCTGCTCTGCAGTTTGAAGGCGCGGTTACATTGTAAAATGTTTCTTGCATCTTGTCTCGCAATGTTTTGTGAAATTATGGCGAAATTGTGCCATCTTTTGAATGCTTTTCAGGGAACAAAAAGAAAAAGGACTCTGAAGTTTGACGACATAAATCTTCTTCGTTCTTGAGATACAAAAGTAACTGCGACACCCGAAAATGGCCCGTAAAGTTTCGGGACTTTCGAGAAACGGGCCCCAGTTTGCATCCGACAAAGTTAAAGACAGCGGAGTCTGGGGACCAGAATTAGCCATTTCACTCCCAGTCTCTGGCAGCAAAGAAGGCCAGATGCAGACAGCTTCGCAACTGATAAAATAAAACGATCGACAGCGAAAGAGAGTCGAGAAGAGGTTTGTTTCTTTAGAGGATGGTGTGACTGATAATCGACGGTAAGATAAATTGCAAGGTGCCTTTGATTAACTTATCTCTCTTTCTGAACGGACCGTTAACTGTTGAATTCAGTTGCAACGCATATGCATCGCGCACCTTAAATTTCAGGGTCGGCCAGTGGGGTTAGGTAGACCCGAAAAAAATTCGCCGAAACACCCAAAAATACCCCAAATTAATGGAAGCATTGTATACTGTATACCTGAAATTCAAAGAAAGTGATATACCGAATACCCGTATTGAAGCTGCAATATACCGTATACCCGATTTAAAAAGCCCCTGTATACCGTATAACCCAAAAACGCTGGCCGACCCTGACCTTTCATTTCATCACAGGCCACAGGTGCCCCAAGCTCATAACGCGATTTTGCATTGCATAAATATTATGCAGTAAGAGAGTTAATGGTGAAAAGAATCAAAAATTAAGTTAAGTTGAAAAACTGAACGTCTTTTCCTCGCAATAAACTTTCCTTACCTCAAATATGTTGTTCGCTTTTGTTTGTGTCGATTGCTGATATACTGAAATCAGTACTCATAGAAAGACGTTCAGTTTTTCAACTCAACTGTAGTTTTTAACTCTTTTCACCATTAAACTCTCTTGCTACAATTTAATAGTTATGCATTGCAAAATTGCATTGTGAGCTTGGGGCGCCTGTGAACAGGTAGACAACCCTAAGGATGCGAGAGCGTGTGACGTCACGTTTTGAGACCATTGTAACTGCCAATTCAACTAATGGAGGAAAATGTGCCGTAAAAACTTCAAATCGTGATGTTTCTTTTCGAAAACTCATTTTATGGACAGCCAGATAAATAAAGTTCACTCACCTACTAGTTTCAACGTTGTCCCAAGTGATTTGATGGGTTTTTGGGATGCTTCGATTTCCTCTTCAGATCACATGTGTCGTCACATACATTATAAGTAGAAAAAGGCATGCAACTTCCAACACCGCTCACGGACGAGTGCCTCCAAAATTTAACTGACCTCCAAGTCTTCTCGGATAAGGACTATAAGCCGGAGGTCCCTTCTCATTACCCTTGGGTAAAAATTCTGTGGGACGTTAAAGAACCCACACACTATTCGAGAAGAGTAGGGCATGGAGTTCCCGGTGTTGTGGTCTGATCTATGGATATAGGGGTTGGGTGTCAATTGGGACGAAAATGTTTTGTGCATTTGTATTCAGGTGCATTCAAGAATCGTAGTTACAATAACAGTGCTGGAAATAACAGTCGGTCATCGGACATTGTTCGACCAAATTTTGAAAATGTCCAGCCAATTTTCACATTATGATTGGACACGATGACCGAACATCTCACCAGCACATCTTGAGTTTATCTTCTTCAAGGTGTTGTCAGTCAATAAATTATGTCCAGTCCAATTTGTCAAATGTCCGACCAAAATGAAGACTTGAAAGGACATATGTCCTGTGAATAAAGAAAAATTATTTCCAGCACTAATATTATCAGAAGTCACTACATAAACTGAAAGTGACAGGAAGATGAAGAAAGCAAGTTTTTAATAACAAACTGTCACCTGTTCCGAAATCTTGGAAGGGAATTTCAAGCTCTTGTGTGGAGTCTCGCTCCCAAGACTGCTTGTTCTCTTTAGATTTAGAGACTGCTGAATGGGGGATTTGAGGATCAGAATTGTGTTATGACTAAACAACTGAACTGAAGGACATTAAGTCAACATATATTTCAGTTAAAGCTTTAAAGATGAAGCATTTCTTCAACAAGAACATTGATTTTCATCAAAAAGAATCCATTGTAAGAACAAGTCAGTCTTAAACAAAGTGTTAGGAAATGCTAAATGTTAAAGAGTTGATAAATTTGGACTGCTTTTTATTGGTTTAAGCTCTTTATTAAGTGAATTGAGCTTCATGCTAATGCTAAAACTGAACACTCGATAAAAGTGAATCATTGCAATCTTTGTCCATTTCCTTGTCGATAATTTTTGAAGAAATCAATAAAACCGAACATCTCACCAGCACATCTTGAGTTTATCTTCTGCAAGGTGTTGTCAGTCAATAAATTATGTCCGGTCCAATTTGTCAAATGTCCGACCAAAATGAAGGTTTGAAAGGACATAATGTCCTGTGAATAAAGAAAAATTATTTCCAGCACTGCAATAATGTTAGCAGGAATCACTACATAAACTGAAAGTGACAGGAAGGTGAAGAAAGCAAGTTTTTAATAACAAACTGTCACCTGTTCCGAAATCTTGGAAGGGAATTTCAAGCTCTTGTGTGGAGTCACGCTCCCAAGACTGCTTGTTCTCTTTAGATTTAGAGACTGCTGAATGGGGGATTTGAGGATCAGAATTGTGTAATGACTAAACAACTGAACTGAAGGACATTAAGTCAACATATATTTTCAGTTAAAGCTTTAAAGATGAAGCATTTCTTCAACAAGAACATTGATTTTCATCAAAAAGAATCCATTTTAAGAACAAGTCAGTCTTAAACAAAGTGTTAGGAAATGCTAAATGTTAAAGAGTTGATAAATTTGGACTGCTTTTTATTGGTTTAAGCTCTTTATTAAGTGAATTGAGCTTCATGCTAATGCTAAAACTGAACACTCAATAAAAGTGAATCATTGCAATCAGTGTTTGCCCATTTTCTTGTCGATAATTTTTGAAGAAATCAATAAAACCGATCAAAATGAATAATCACAAGGAAGCAGGCATTCAAATGAATGAGAAAGGTATGAAAAGGTTTCTCTACTATACACTTTAAAAATAGGCCTTTTTCAGTATATTAAAATTCAGCTTGAAAGAGAGGTTTAGAGGACAAAGACAAAGGAAAGCGGATGATGTTTAAGTACTTTTCCCTTTCATTCCAATGTGTTTCTATTGTTTTTGTCTTCACTGCCTCACTATCAAGCTGAATATTTGATGTTTTTGAAAGTGGCTTATTACCCAGCATCCAAAATACCGTAAAACTCTTTTTGTCCCTCCAAAATTTTGCATAAGGATTGTCTTAATTATTTTTTCTTGGGACTTACAATGGTCCTAAGAGAAACTGGAAACAATGCTTATGCAAAATTTTAGAGGCACAAACTAAAGGTATTATGTTATTTTTGGTACCGGCTAATAAGTAACCTGTTCTAAAGGAAAATTATTGGTATAAAATTTCCAAGTTTGGGGTCTTGAATTTCTTTTGTTTATACCCTGGAAATCTCCTGGAATTTTATAATCTCCTGGTAGTACCTATAAACCCTTCTATATTAAAGGAATCACAATAATTAATGTAAATGTCTGACTCTCTGTACTCTATTACAGCTGGACGCTATGTGGCTCGTAAAATAGCTTCAGCATGCTCCAGACCGGAAATGCAAGGCAATCTTGTGAATCACTCCACTGCTGTAACTGCATCACTGAATAATCATGCATCACCAGGTTCCACAGACGCTGTGAATGTTCCTCAAGCATCTGCTGCAAAAATTGAGTTTTCAAGTGGGGCTGTCAATCATGGCAGTGGGGAAGCTGCAACACATTAGCGTGGTTTCATACATGTAATTCTAAGAGGACTCTGTTTAAAACAAATTTGAAGGAAATCTAGTTAATAGTGACGTGTCTAAAAAGTGCTTCACAGAGAAACTTGGCTTGATTGATTTGGGATATCTTGATGTTAAATTAGTGGTCACATTAATGGAATTGTTTCTTCATCACTTTAAGAAACAATATTATACACTTATTGTATGGTTCTGACGGAAACCGTTAGTTTTGTTTCCCTCGAGTCCTGATGTGTTCGAGGGAAACATCAGGACTCAAGGGAAAACGAAACTAACTACGTAGTTTCCCGAGGGATCCTACATTATTAAGTGCTTTGTTATCATAATTATTATAGTTAGATTTTTCCTTTGACAATTGCAGCAAAACATCCGGAGCGGGCATTACAACTGCAGAATTGTATCCTGATTCAGATACATTTGAATGTGATCAGGGGCATGTGACCAAGAATCAACCAATCGCAGTGCTTGTTTTGTTGAGTGAAAGTCTAGGCATATTACAATACGATTTATTATCCATCTGTATTAATTTAAATTATTGTACAGAAAACACATGAAACAAGTACAAATATTCCACGATATTGTACATTTAGTTATTGTACACTAATGGCTGTTGTACAGTAGAGAATTTTTTGTTTGACTTAGTTTAGGCGCTTACGTTTCCCCGTGTTAGGACAATGTGCAAGCCAGCAAGCCATACAAGTCAACATGCAAGTCACACAGTTATTGAAAGCTAACCGCTTTAAAATGGGTGCTTACATGTAGACTTAATAACTGTTTATCAGCGCTATTTGAAATAGGTGCTTAGACTTAAAAGCAAAATTTGCTTGGCTTGCATGACTCGCAGATTGTCCAGCTCCATTTGCCCCTTGCGTGTCAGGCACAAATCTGTCGCACGTTCTTGGTTGTTTACATCCACTTACTAAAGATTTAGTGTGAAATAGTCGGATAATACGTAGCTTCTTACATGTAGATGTTTTGGGGTGTAGTATTGTGGAGCTCCTCAAAATACAGCACAACTCGTAAAAATACTCAGGTATGCTACGCACCAAAACATCTAATTAGATATATTCGGTATTTGTACTAACTGATTTAACTTGAAAATTAATCAAGCCAGCACCTTTAAGTTTGAACCCTTCTCTGTCTTAGTCATCAGCTGTTGGTTTTAAATTTAGTTTTAATTTTGTCTGATAAATCATACCTTTAATCAAACACCCAAGGAGTGTATATTATGATGTATGAACCTGCTAAATAGCTTAGAGTATGCAAGCCTTTAAAAACTGGATATTTATGATAGAACTGTTGCCAAGTATCAAATGCAGCTTTACTTGATGTGTTGATTCTCCAGTTTTTGAATTTTTAATAAACACTGAAATTTGCTAATGGTTTATTCTTGTTTTATTCAATCTGAACTTTGTTTGTCATGCAAATCATAAATCGAAAGGTCTCCTTTTTTGGGAAAATCAATCCAAAAACCGCACTGAAAATATGCCATTCCGCAAATACAATGAAGTTTGACGCTCCTAATCATGGGTTCCTGATAAAAATCTCGCAGACAATAGCCCACTTTGGGAAATACCATAATACTCTTTGTTTGTCCGCCCAAATTTTTAAAAAGCATGGTTTTTGTGTTCTCTTGGGACCACTGTAAGTCCCAAAAGAAACTGGAAACAATGCTTATGCAAAATTTGGGGGGACAATTGCCAAGAAAGAGTATTGTGGTATTTTCCAACGTGGCCTATTTCAGCATCTCTTAGCTATTTTTAGCCTCACGATGCAAAACTTGTCTTTTCATTGTTAACACTAGCAAGATATCGGGACCTAAGCGATCTGTTAAGATCACCGATCGTTTCACATGTACCTCCGCAAATGTCATTTATTGCATAACCTGTACGTTATGCAATAAATTATACATTGGTGAGACAGGTAGACGACTAGGTGACCGATTCCGCGAACACCTTCGCGATGTTGAGAAGAATGACAAGGATGCATCTAAGCCAGTCGCTCGCCATTTTAATCTGCCTAACCACTCCAAAAAACACATGGCTATCTGCGGCCTTTCCCTACATCTAGGTACGACGGAAAGCCGCAAGAATCTGGAACAAAAATTCATCTTTCAAATCGGCACCCTTAATCCTCACGGTATTAACGAACGCTTTTCATTTAACTAATATATTCCTACTTTTCACGTTGCCATGTTACCACCAATAGCGTAGCTCCTACTCTACTATAAAAACTACACGTAACCCATAATCCCTCGATTCGCTCTGACGAAGGGCTAACGCTCGAAACGTCAGCTTTTAGAATCTCTGTGCGGTGGTCAATTTACATTATCAACTCCGTTGATAAACCAAAATTTTTATTTTTAGCCTCATTCCACACTTGACACCCATCCCTGTTATTTCCGGTCGCATATCATAGCCAGCTGTCCAGCTGTCCATAAAGCAGTAACTCTCAACTTCCTTTCGAGATGAGGCATGAGAAGTCTGAGTCATGACTTCCGGTAAGCCTGCCGCATTGTGGGTAATCTACTACCGAAAGGAAGGAGGGTTTCTTCGTGAAAACAAGCATAACATGTATCTTGTTGGTGTGGTAGACGGTATTTCTGCCGGTAGCCTACGGACTATGAGGATTTAGGATGCAGATTTTCGAGAAACCATTCCTGAAGTGACATCAAGTATGGATTCTCTGCAGATCCCCGCAGGTTTGGCGAAGTTTCTAGCTCACGCCGAAAGCCTTCATCCTTCCAACAACGCTAAAGGAGAAAACGGCTTCGCTAAAGAATTTATGGTATGTCACTAAAAGAAATGCCCGCTATAGATTACCTTAAAATGATAAGAAATTTCGTTTACTCAAAGATTACCCTAATTGGTGTCTGAAATTAAGTGTACTGTTTACACGTAAACACAGGTTGATCGATAAACTCCACTTTTTTATGAATTCTTTAATTTATTCGAACTTGTTGTTCCTGTATGCTATGGTCTGTACCAAAGCAATGAACTTCAGCTTCCATGATGAAGCTTGAGAAATTGTGGTTTCAGTTTCGCATTGTGATTATATAATATAGCTGCATCGTCAATGTGGTTGATGCTTTGTGTATCCGGGTTGATATTTGATACTTCGTTTGATAGTTCGAAAATCTACATGTACAACAAACATTCAATTATCCAGAGAAAATTGAGATTACTTACTTTTAAAGTGTGAATTTTTTAAAAATTATAAAATTTAAAGAAAATATAATAAATCAATAATCCTGTTTGACGATAGTGGATGCTGTGGTTATATTTTATAAGCTTATATATTGGACGACATGAGCGATAATATCAAAACTTTGATAAAAGACGTCATGCGTCTCATCAAACTTATTTTTTTATTATGTATAACATTGATTACAATACGTTTCTATTTTTGAAACAAAAATTGGTCTGTTAAACTCTGTGCCTTAAACAAACTTTGCACTAAATTATTCTGTTGCTAATTAACATGACTTTTGTTTCGAGGTCAGTGAAGGAAGAAGCAAAAACAGGATGCACGGAATGCATCTGGAAATCATAATTCGCCATCATTGTAGTCACAAAGAATAATTCCACTAATGCACAAACTGCAGCGAGGCTATAATTCCAGTGCTTTGGGGATGTTCATTTAGGATCAAATTGTTCAGAACTGGAAAATTTTGTGATTCTTGATTTCATATTTCTTAATTTGTTGATGCAGGGAGCAGAATATAAGCTGGAATAGAATATTCTACATGGTGGTCGATATTTACTGAGCCTCGAATATTGAATTGCTTAACACATAATGCACTGTATAATTAGGACATTTGGGTGACCAAAAATATCCATGCAAATATATTTATATGTCAAACCATTCAATAGGCCATTTTCAAAATATCAAATATCTAGCTAGATAGTGAGGCTGTGAGGACAAAAACAATAGAAACATATTGGAATCAGAAATTTTATGTGAAAAATATTTGCATATCATCCAATGATTCCCTTGTCTTCGTTCTATACTCTCTTTCAAGCTGAATTTTAATATATCAAAAATTAAAGCCTGTTTAAGGTGTATACATTTTGGAATATACCCAGTGATCCATCTACCAATTTAGATGAGCGAGTCCCTGGGTCTCACCAATCCATGAACAAGTGAGTCCCAAACCCATTCAATGAGTCCCATGTTGAAGTTAGAGTCCAGTGTGCAGATATTAAATTAAGAGGCGCAAGCCATTTGGTGCTTTTTTAGTGCAGCATGCCTCTTTCGTCATGCCATTATTTTTTTTGTGCTCTGTGCCTACTTTGCAGTATATATAGTTTTCCTTTTCATCATACACCAGCCATGAAAAGACTTGAAGCCATAGATTGAAACATTTTCTTGGCTTTGTATGGCTTGATGACTTGGAAGCACTTTCATTTTCAGTGGGCTTATCTGTACGGTACTGTACTCATCGCTTTTGATGAATCGTGTACAACTTCGGCGTTTGGTGAATCTTGGGTGCCATGTTATGCATGCATGTTACAGTAGTTCGGCTGATCTCCTGTATCGCCTCTGGCTTCGGCAGTTAGTAATTAAACAACTTAAGCTTAATTGTTGTCCCTCAAGGGATTTCATTTTCTATTTCGGAGGCATCTTGCACTTATTCTTTTAAAAGCGAATGATCCAGGACCATGTGCTACATGTACATTTATGAACATAAAAACAAGTCGCAGATGTCTTGTTTTTTGAAGGTAACCCGCTGTTCAATTTAGTGTGACATGTCCTGAAGGCATTCCACGCTTTTCCACCTGTGGTAATTGAAGAGTGTCGATCTTTTTTGTTGAATTGTGGTAAAAAGTAGGTGACAAACATGATAGCCCTGGGAGTGAAATACATGTTTGCATCCAGATGGCTGCACAAGGAAGTCATGTATGTGTCTTTTTTTTATGCATCAGAGACGCGAGACACGCAGGTAGATGGATCATTGATACCAAACAAATGCTTTCAACAGTGATAATCAGTGATTTTTATCCTAATTTGGGTGCAAAAATAAGTGCTGAATTAGTGATCTTGCAAATCATTGCCAAAATGTCTAGTGCTCACCAATCAGGCTTATTGTTTTTATTTTGTAGCAATTAAAGGCTTTGTCTTCTCAACTCAGGAGGGAACCAGGATACAGTTGCCATCATGGCGAGTTGGAGTGCAACAGGCCGAAAAACCGTTATAAAGATATTCTGCCATGTAAGATGTTTGCCTAAATTGCCACGATCTTGAGGCATGCACTCAAATCTCTCAGCGTCAAATACAGTCTTCAAAAACTGATCAACAACAGCCTGATTAGAGAAACACTTGATTAAACAATGGTTTTCTAATAAGGCTAGGAACAATGAAAGTTGCACCTTCTTTAAAGAAAAGGACACTAATAACTACTTAACAACTGAGTCTTGCCGTGTTGACCGAGCGATAGCCAGGTCAATATACAGCTATGCCGAGGTTTGAAATTTTGCTGTAACGACCGAATGGTCGAGGTTATTAAGTTGTTTATTACATGTATATGGCTAAAAGAACAGTTCTAAAGAAGAAAAACCTAATTTGCATAATCCATAATCAGCCCGTGGGCATTACGGGAGAATAATTAATGCCCGAGCTCTTAGCCAATCACAGCGCACGTTATATAGGCCAGAAACACTAGCCATACATGTATAATACACGTAATTACAGTTAATAAGTGCATCATTTCCATTTTTACACTTGGTGGTGCGTAAAAGGAATTTTTTTTTTACAACTTAAGTAACACTTAATTAGGGCCTGATTACATGGTGAGTTTCAGCCCAGGCTGAAATTTTGCTCCGCCCGCTGGGCTGAAGTTTTGTTGCGATTACATGATGAACTTCAGCCTGGACACCAAGCGCAAATTTCCATGAAAAAATTTACTGAGATGCGAAAACACAGTCAATGCACATTTTCACATTCCTTTTTCAGCCCGGGCTGAAAATTTGATAGCGGTTACATGGATTTTCAGAAAATTTTTCTGAAAATCCTAGCCGACTGATAACACTTAAATAATACAGTCAACTCTTCGCTAACAGACACTCTCTTATTAAAACGGACAGCGCTACTTACAGACACCTTTGTCAATTCCCCATTTTACCTTTCAGTCAAACTCTGTATTCACACATTCCCGTAAGTGGACACTCTCTCGTAAACAGATTTTTCTTTTGTTTACGCTCTCTCTTAAGCGGATACCCCATGTTTAATAATTGACTCTTGGCAATGAAATTTGTCTTTAATTTGCAATTCAAACAAAACTATGACCTTTGACTGGGTAACGGAACAGTGGGGTTGGTTTTGTTAAATAGCCACTTGTCCATGGGATAGCAAACTGTCCGTTCGTTTGACATGAACAAGAGTGCAACATGTATTTGTAGCGTCACGTGATGGGAATAATTCTCGTAAGTGGTCAGCCCTACTAACGGACGCTTCTTCCAATTCCCTATGGTGTCTGCTTTGATAACATTATTTTTGTAAACCGTGATGAAGACACTATACGGGAGTGTCAAAACGTTACGTCTTTGAATTGTAACTTTCTTTAAAGCTACATTCAAATTTCTTCAAACCAGACTAGTAGCATCAGAAGGCTACCCATTGTAACATGGACAGTCATATCATTTAAACATTAATTTTTGACTCTTTGTATTACATTTGTTTATATCTGTTTTGGCAAATGAGAAAAAAAATAATGTTTTTAAATTATTGGTAATGTCACCTTGTCAAAAAGACTAAATACAGTTATTACATTATTTGTTAGTTGACTACAATCGGATCACTTTGCCAAGAATACCAGGTGTAGTAGGGTCAGATTACATCAATGGAAATTATGTGAAGGTATGAAGCAACCTGACTGGAATCATGCAGTTCTTTATGTGCACTTTGTCCT
This sequence comes from Montipora sp. Colony 1 RG-2022, assembly GCA_023091755.1. Classification (NCBI taxonomy): domain Eukaryota; kingdom Metazoa; phylum Cnidaria; class Anthozoa; order Scleractinia; family Acroporidae; genus Montipora; species Montipora sp. Colony 1 RG-2022. Next base: position 32,908 of record JALIRR010002042.1, read on the forward strand.
TGTTGTTTACGAAGCTCATTATCTGATCTTAGATATTTAAAGATCTGTTTACACTGCTCATCTGTAGAACTTTTGTAATAAAAAAAAAAACAGGACAACAAAGGTGGTGACATGCACCAAGAAAAGTTGAACACCTCAAGTTAGAATGTTCGATTATACAGCATGAATTATCATGAATTATGTTATTGTAACATCACAGCAGTCATCATCATCATCATAATTTGCCTCATGGTCATCATCATTAACAGATTTATTAGCATTATCAGAATAAATTCTTTTATCATTGTTTAGGGACCAGATGGGAGTATATCATACCTTGCCTTACAAGGTCCTTTACCACGAACAATAGATGACTTTTGGAGATTGATAGCTTCCCACAGATGTCAGGTGGACACAACTAAGTTTTAGTGCACGTCTTAGATACATTCTTCCACTGTCATTGGCCAAATAACTGATACATCACAGTAATAACTATTAACTACATTGCAGTAATAATAATGTTAATAGTGATGAAAAATAATTATTAATTAATGTTTATAGTTAATAATAATGACATAAATGATAGTAATAATAATAATAATAATAATAATAAATTATTATTATTATTATTATTTGACATTACTCACACTTTGACTCTGTTCTGTGCTTTTTGGATTTTAACATTTAAAGATGTCTTTAAATAATCGTACTTTGCCATTCTTAGCTTTAATATCTGAAGCGTTCTCAGGACATGTGTCTTACTAACCGAGTGTGAGGTCTGTATCATATTTAGTGCCACTAGGACGAAAATTTTTGGTTTTCTTTTCAAATTTTTTCAGCGTCAATTAAGTCAATATGTTCAAAATAATACAATGCGTTTAAATTTGGAACGATAGAAGTGAGATAAGTCGGGAAATAGCCAGGCAAAAACCACTAAGAATCTGTCCGCCATTACTCGGACGGCATTAGAGAAACCTGCAATTATTTTGTAATCGGTCTTCACGCAAGACGAACCTAACGTCATACGCGCATCGCTTTGTGGGCGTTTGACAAAGCGAACAAGTCTATCAAGGAGTAATGTATAAGCTAGACCCAACCCTTTTCCTCGCTCACGGTCATTTGCCGTTCGAGTAATGGCGGACAGCGAAAACCGAAAAACTATGTTACAATAAATTATTCATACTTTCTGGCCATATCCAGCAATTCACAATGAACGTCGTGAGAACTTTTCATTGAGACTCAATGATGAGACAAATAACAGAAGCAATACATATCAGAAAAATCCCAGAAAGAAAGAGTATGAACGCGAAAGAAGAATGGAATACCGTGTGTTTACCACACGCAAGAATTGAAAAGGATTAATTGACATTCAAACATCTACAATTAACGCTCTACAATTAACGTTCTGCCTCCCATGGGAGACCGTGTAGATCTTATGCAAATACGAGTACAAATCCAGAAACCTAAATAATATTAAGAACTGAAGAGGCCGGGAAGGCGAAACGTTTTCAAGTTTAGAATTTAGAATCTAACTAATTAATAACACGCTCGATACGTGGCAAAGGTCTTACAATACAACAGTATACAGCGTACAACATAGAATAATGTCGGATTTCTTTTCAATATTGCAATAATTCGACTATTGCCCACAAGTTAGACAACATTAACCACTCTTTCTATAACTGAGTCTTTCATCTGTTCTTTCTTTAAAATTATTTCTAGGTTGTGATTATGGTGTGTAAGGAAGTTGAAATGGGAAAGCTCAAATGCAAAAGATATTGGCCAGAGAGCCAGGATGAAAAGCTCAAATTTGCTGGAATGGATATATCACTGGTAATGATAAAATTTGTTATTAATTTAAGTCATGGTTGAGTGGCTGTTACATAGTTACATAAATACTTACATAATAATAATATATATAATATGTGATCTGCTAATCGCCCTTTCTCGCAGTCGGAGACTGAATTACTAAGGGCGCAGCTCAACGAGGTCGGGCCGAAGGAGCTGTGCTGCCGGCTAGGCGCTCGGCCCCTGAACACGAGCCATGTATGACCTCGGAGCACAGCACCACAGCCTGATGGAATAGGCCGGGAGTCGATTTTGAGGAGGGAGGAAAACCGGAGTACCCGGAGAAAAACCCTCGGAGTCAGATTGAGATCGACTAAAACTCAGCCCACATACAACCTGAGCTGGCCAGAGTTGAACCTGGGTCACAGAGGTGGGAGGCACCACTTTATTTCTGAATCAGCACAATAATGGTTAAAGCTAATGCTTATGGGGTTGTGCATCTAAATCTAAAGTACACTGCACAGTTACACATAATAAAGTAATAGGTTTACAATAATTTACGGTTGTTAAAAATACCCTTAAAACTAAGTGCTAAATCCTAAAAATACATGTATATAAAATCGCCATTACTGAAATTAGCAGTTCAGGCAGATGTTGCTTTAAAATGAAAATCTCTGAACACTTTTATCTTACTCAGTCTAGAGTCTAGAGTCCAACATTCAGTGCAGGTCAAGTCCGGATGCCTGGATGCAATAGACCTTTTCGGCTTGTACATTTTGTTTTCCCAATACAGATCATGTGATATTATACTCAGGAGGCTTGGTCCTTTGTTTTGTTCATTAAAAAGAGTGCATGGAGGCATATTCATGCTTCCATGCCCTCATTTTAATGAACAAAACAAAAGACCAAACCTCCTGAGTATTATCACATGATCTGTATTGGGAAAACAAAATATACAAGCCGAAAAGGTTTATTGCATTCTGTTGCTGTATTGATTGCTGATTCCCTTGTTTGGTTAGGAAGAAAATGTAGACTCCACTTATTAAACTGGACAATTTAATGTACCGGTAACTGTCTCTTATACATGTAGATGTTGGCGGTAAAATCCGTTCTCAGGTTGAATCCGGATATATATAGCCAGAACCGTCGCAAGGGTTTATATAGGTTCGGTAGCCATTTTTTGCAGCTAATTTTATCATGCACAAACACAGAATGTTTTCGTTATTTCACGTGCGCATGATTTGTTACCTCACTTTTGTAAATTGTTATCACGTCACGTACATGTAAGAACGCTTGAGGGTGTACATGTAACTGTCATTCACTCTGATGAAGGTAGCTGTTTGCCACCGAAATATAGGTGTTGTCGTTTGAAACTTACCTTTTCTCTTGTGTTCAAGTATAAGTTTACCAAGAGAGTTTTTTAAACAATTTGTTGGATGCTCGTGAAAAATATATAGGTATATAATTATATAGACATATTTGAATACTTTTATTGGGCTTATTAATTATTTTGTTCCCATGAAAGAACTCTGAAATGGGAATGAAAGAAATTGGTCTGCTCCCAACCTTGTGGCTTCATACAAAATGTAGCTCAGTTGGTAGTCAAGAGCATTATCGCAGCATCACAGAGATCATGGGTTTGAATTCCGTGGAAGCTGCCTGAATTTTTCAGGTGTCTGTAAAAGACAACTGCTTCAATTGTCCTGATAAGTTCCAGGATCCCTTCCAAATTTTGTCTATAACTTGCACGTCAAATAAATTATGTACATGTACATTTTCTTTCATTCACTACAATGTACATTGTTCCAGGGTTTGTTTCCTTGCACCATCTTAGATGTGTCTTGCATAAAAAAAACAAGACATTTTGTAACTTTGCAGAGATGTTTACAAAAATAGGTTACATGTATGTACTTGTACTCTTTGGTAAGAGAGTTGGCAGTACTTTGTTTAGTCAGAGCAGTTGGTGAGAGCCCTATGGGTATTCTGATGTGCAATTTGCCACTCCACGGATGTGTAAGATCCACATTCTTTAATGATAAAGTCAGCAATTAGGTTAGTCGGAAGATTTGACCAGTGCCATCCTCATAGGGTCTTTGACTGGGCACTTGTCTACCTTTACAGAAATGTCTACACTCTCTCTTGGAAACACCCACTCTTGGCTCTTTTCATGCAGCAATTCGAGACAGAAGTATGTTAAAATTACACGCCTGTATTTGAGTGAGTGTAATTTGATAAGCAGGCAGCTGTTTGGGTTGACCCTGAGTGGCCCTTGATGACACCACTGTTTTTAATGTGAATTGTTTTACTTCAATTGCATTTTTCTTTAGTTGTCAGAGGAAGACTTGGATGAAGGCTTTGTGATGAGAAGAATGAAGGTGAAATCTCCCCAAGTAAGAAAAATAGGCACGCAATGCGCTTGTGTGGTTGTGCAGTAACACAGTGCTGTATCGTGTCAACTGAGCTGTGTTTTGTCTTCCAGGAGATTCAAGTTACATTGTACCTTTGCGTAATATGTAACTCTAATAGTACATGTTGTTATATAGCATGATAATGTTTTGGTATCGTATATCATTATAGTGCCATGGTAGATCTATGTCTTAGGTAAATAGCCCCTTGAGAAGGCGTGGTTACTAGTAAAATACTAAATCCCAAAAAGATTGTAGAAAATAAAAGAGAATGGAGAAACATAGGCCTCGAGGCTGATATGTTGATCATTTTCAAGTTCCTTAAGTGAAACCCTGTCGGGGGGAGTTAGTATTTGGACGGATGACCCCAAAATGTAGGACTCGCCATCAGAAACATGGGACCGAAAAATTCTATTTTAAGGCTCAAAAATGCGAACCAAGCAAGGTACAGATTTTGTTAGCCTGCTTTATGCAAAAGAAATACGTGTATTGATGCAAAAGTAAATAAATGTTGATACACAGTTTTTAGGAAGAGATGAAGAAGTTTTCAGGAAGTGGCGATCGAGAATAAAATATTTTGCCATTATAAAGAAAGAAAATTTGCAGCATGAAAACAACTTAAATTTTGAACCAAGAATATAAAAAGTTACCATCAGCGAAAAACATTTTTGGGAGATTTTTGCTATGTTCAAATTTTTCTATAATTGTACTTTTGGTTGCACAAGTAAATCTCAAAATTGAAAGTGACATCTAATTCAACAGAGTTCAAGTTACCTCACATGTTTACTTGCGAAACAAAGGATACATCTGTGTCAAAATGATGGCAAGACACTGGGTTTTTGTTTTTGTTTTTTGTTGGTATGTTTTTTTTCTTTCAAGTGTTTTAAAGATTGACAAGAAATGTGCAAATTCAACACAAAGATCACAATAACCCAACTCTTGAGGTTGTTGACCATTGTTTCTGCAAATTCAAAAATTCACCTCCTAGACAAGGTTATTTATCACCAGCAGCTGCTAAATTATAATTTATCAGCGTCACAAATTCATGCCGAATTTGGAGCTCATTTTGTTGAAACTCCAGCTCACTTCCAGCTGACCTGTTTACATGTATGTTTGTGAGTTATGCACACGCTACGGTTCTATTTGCCACCACGATCTTACAATCACTCACTCTTTCAATCACTCACTCTTACAAACCCGGTGACATAGTATATAAGTGCACTACAATGTAGGTACCACAAAAACTGTATTGTACATACATTGTTGTAAACATTTATATTTATTAAGTATTATGAAATGTAAGGTTGCCTCAGAAAAAAATGGAGAGAAACATGAGGGACTTTGGGAACAGGCAACGCTATAATATCTGTATTCATCGTCGTTGCTCAACTATTTTGTTTCGCAAAGTTAAAAAAAGGTGGTAAATCATTGATCAAAAAACAACGTTTTATTCTTTCTGAAAGGCCATGTTTCTACTTGTCAAGGCTGGTTACACCTGAATCTCAAGTCCCCTCATGGATTTCATTTGTATCAGAGTGTTTTTTTCGGTTATGCAACACTTACAGACAGGCTTCCTATTTCAGGATGAAATGCTGGTAACACAGTTGCAGTACACTGCATGGCCTGATCACGATGTTCCAAAATCTGCAGCACCTCTCTTAGAAATGAACAAGACTCTTTCTAGTTTGCAAGGCAACAAAAAACAACCAATTTTAATCCACTGCAGGTTAGTGCATTGTATTTTTAAATGGTCAGAAAGCTAATAGTCATTTTCACAGGTCGTTGTTATGTCACTGACATTCCAAAGTGTACCATAAATCTTTAACAGTTTTACCTACATTGTATGGCTACAGTTTATTATCGCTCTAATTCCACTCTCGTTTTCAGAGACACTATTCGTTAAGTCGCGGTACTGATAATAACCTCTGGCGTGTTGCAGAATTCACTCAAACGCAATGAAGGCTCATCTATACAACTGCCTGCAAGCACATCACACCCTAAACTTTAGTGCTAACAGTAAACTGGAAAGGATTACTGCCTCAGTGGATGAGAAAAAGTAGAGTTCATTTTCTATTCACTCATTTTCTCTTGCAGCGCTGGTTGTGGTAGAACAGGAACAATTTGTGCGGTGGATTATGCCTGGTCTCTTCTTAAGATGCAAGTGAGTTGATAAATAAATATTACTAACTGTATTATTTTACCAGAATCTTTTACACATACACATGGACTCTCAATAACTCAAACCTCATGCTAACTCAAACTAAACTCAGCTTCCCCCGGATTTCCGTCGTACATTAATTACCACAATTTTGCTAACAATTTTGGTAACTTGAATCCTCGATAAGTCGAACCTCCCACTAACCTCAGGTCATTTTTGCCCTTGATAACTCGAACCATGTCTAGAAGTATGTGACAAACCAAACCAAACAGTGTACTGTAGTCCAAAACATTTAATTTAATTGAAGGGGCGCTGTAATCTTTGTCCTTTTTTGCATTACACAAAACGTGTCAGTCCAGTTCAGGTTTTGTTGGTTTAGGTCAGTGCCTGTATCTTCATAAAAGGGTTGCTGCTAATACATTGTAACTCCTTACTCCTGAAAGCTTAAACCTTTTCAATTTTCCTTGAAGGTTCATGTTATCAGGAGTCAATTGTAGTCTCCCATCATTGTGGTTCTATTAACCTCTACTAACTTTATAATCATGGACTCAATATTCCTATACTTTTCAGAAAACAGACAATTTCAGTGTGTTTGATGTTGTATCAAACCTTCGAAGGCAAAGAATGGCAATGGTTCAGACAAAGGTAACCCCTGTCTTTTTCAGTTTCAATGCCACTTTCCATCAGGATGCTGCCTGGTCGACTTGTTTGTGCACCTGACTTGAAATGCGGAGTTTCTGAGTTTAAGTCCCTCTCTTACTACTTGCTGAAGTTGTTCTGAATACAACTAAAGCAAGCAAGCGCTTTCAGATGAAATGGCATGCGGCCAAAATATAGGGGCTTGGTTTCTAGTCTTCCTCTTGAGACTAGTAAGCAAGTCCCCATATATTGACCGCACGCCATTTCATTGGAAGAGCCTGCTTTGCAGGCTATAAACTTCTTGGCTATACTCATAAATGGCTGACTGTTTCTGCTGGAACTTATTTTTGCAGATTAAGAACCATCCGCAAAATCTGCAAAAATTAAACCCCGCAAAATAAAAGTGCTACACGGTATATTATTATGATTGTTAAAGATTTAGTGTATGTTGAGTTTATTTTTAATTAATAATATTGTGCCACGACCCCTTACGCAAATGCTCAATGTGCTGTGTTCCTCGCATTTCTAAGCACCCATTTCAAATAGCGCTGAAAAACAGTATTTAAGTCTAAGCACCTATTTTAAAGGGAAGGTGCGGTGGCCTTGTGGTTAGTGAGCTCAACTCTGGAGCAGGTGGTCTGGGTTCAGGCGCTGGCCGGGGACATTGTGTCGTGTTCTTGGGCAAGACACTTTACTCTCTTGGTGCCTCTCTCCTCCCAGGTGTATAAATGTGTACCGGCAAATCTAACACTGGGGGTAGCCCTGCGATGGACTAGCATACCATCCAGTGGCGAGTAGAAGTACTCCTAGTCGCTTCATGTTACAGAAACCGGGATAAGCTCCAGCCTAATGGGCCACTTGGCTCGTAAGCAGACTTTACCTACCCATTTTAAAACGTTTAAGGTTAGGGTTAGAACATGTAATAATCATTTAAAATACAGGTCGGTGTACGGGTCCTGTACGAATAGCCACTGCATGTATTTTAATCTTCTTCCAACCCAGGTACTCGCTATCTCTCCTCCATTAAGCTTTTTCCGTTCTAATCTAACAGGAACAATATGCCTTAGTTTACAAGGCTGTGGTTCATCTTGTGGAGGAGGAGTTAAACAAGGACGAGATAAAATCCCATACTTACGTGAATGTTCCTGTCTCAACGCCTCTAAGATCTCCTCAGGGAAACTCAAGTTATGAGAATCCTGAATTTTTCAAGGGTGTGGTTCGGTGGAAGGAGAGTGATAAACAAAATGGATCAGTTCCAAAGGCACAAGCAACAGCAACAGAATCAAAGACAGATAAAAGCGAATCTAAACAACGAACGACAAATAAAGGGAGTGGAGACAACAATTCAGGTGTTGAAAGAACAAACGATATAAATGATTATGTAAATCTTCAAATTCCAAGCAGAACTGGAGCAAATAATAAATTTGCAACTGTTGGACAAGGAACAAAACCCACGGTATCAGCAAAACCGTCGTTTAAGAAAGGAGATTTAGATAAAAGAGTTTTAAGTGCTAATGCAACGAAAGGCGGAGTCAGAAATGAGCCGAACTCCCCCACCGTTTCTGACTATGAGATACTTGCGGTTCCAGCGAGGCGAAAGTCAGGGAGTGACACAGCTATGCAAAGGAAAAAAGATTCAGTAGGAGACTATGAAGTCCCGCCACTGTCTGGTTCGAGTGTTAAAAAGGAGGACGCCAGAAATGTGGCTGAAGGTAGGTGAAGGGTACTTCATGTAAGCTAACTTTATGCTCAACTCATGCGCTTTGAATTTGTAAACTTTGTAAAATTGAAACTTGCTTTGTTTTGAAACGGGTTAAAAGGAAAGGAAAGGAACTTTATTTAAGTGTCTAGTCGTTCTAGCGCTGGAGCACTAATTGGGGACACTGTAAACTGGAATTAACGATGAGAGCAAATCAAGTCAAATGTTGGTTTTTGAGGAGAGGGGAAACCGGAGTACCCGGAGAAAACCTCCCGGTGCAGAGTAGAGAACCAACAAACTCGACTCACATATGACGCCGAGTCAAGGAATCGAACCCGGGCCACATTGGTGGGAGGCGAGTGCTCTCACCACGCCCTGATATTTGAGCCATAAAGTAGTTATCACTTGGGATGCTTTTTATTCCGGGCTTTATTTGGCTTTATTTATTGTAGAGTTTTGGGTATCATTTACTGAACATACATTTTGTATGATAAGTTGCTTGAAGTTCAAGTTTAGTTCGCTTCATTCAGTTAATTACTTCAATCAGTTGACGCTAAAGCCAGTTCGAATTCTATGGACATCAGGTGAACAAAGGTTTGGTTGGCCGATCATTTTGCAGGGGTTTTATTAGAAACGGGGACCCGGGTATTTGCACCGGTCTACGCTGAGTACAGTACCCGCCTTTGCTCAAAGGAGGTCTCAAGATCCAAAGCCCGACCACATAAATTATAGGGGTGCCCGCTTACTCTATCGCAAGGTCCCTTCTTCTTTAAAACTTGATGAAACCCCTGATTTTGGAATAAACTGTTAAAGTGCTACTACGATCAAAAAGCACTTCTCGTTTTTCTTCACATTTTGAAAATTTCGAGAGAAAAACTATTTACAGTATTTTGATGGCAATGTTTTTATTTAACGGTCCGCCATTATTATGTTGGTGTGGTTGTGACAGATGAGCTCTCAGAGAGCTTGACTAAGGAAAAAGTGACGTCATTTACTTACTAGCTTAAATGCACCGTGTGAATGCGGCTTATTTAGTATGCAGAACATGAAAGCCAAAAACTCTCTTGCTGCATACTAATTAAAGCGCATTCACACACTGCATTTTTTGGCTGGTGAGTAAATGACGTCACTCTGTTTTCGATCCAGATTGCTGAAAGCTTATTGGTCGGGAACGCACCGTTAACTGCAAAAAGTGAAAATAAACAGTCTTCCTCTTGAAATTACTGAAGAAAATTTCCTCTGTTGAACATTCAACGCAAGTTCTTTCGAAATGTGAAAAAAAACGACAATTTTTTTTTTCCATCGTAGTTACACTTTAATAGATCACATCTCATATTTAATTGCTTTTGGGGGCTAAATTCGCCACGTCACCTCTATTAATTAATGACTTCTTACTAGGTCTGCTAATTGATCTCGGAGATGAATCTCCTTCCTTACCGGACAAAAGGCACTCGGTTGGGTCCAGTGGATATGTAAATGTTTCAGGTAATGATCACGTTAAAATTATTTTACTGGTTCTTTTCTCTACATGACCATAGTAATTGAAAGTCAAATCGGTCACAAGCATTAAGTCACATAAGTAAAAATTCCTAGTGCGCTCTTCCAAGGCCTAAGCCTAAAAAAATAAACATTTTCTGCAATTTTCCATTAAGCTTATTGTCTGCAGTTCACCTTTCTCTGGCCTTTAACCTTTATATGGAGACAATCCTTCATTCTCCAATAATAAAATGCATAGTTTCCTTTTAAGTTAAGGTTGACTGGGGTTGTAGCAGGGTGGGCGCATTCTGAATTGGTAATTCGCTTAAATCTAGTACGTAAAAGTGTTTCCATGAACAAAGGAGACTAATGTTATTTCGCGCGCGCGCGTATGAAAAAACCTGGGTACAAGCAAAACCATCAACCAATTAGACAAAACTCTCCTTTGTTGTTTCCAAGAACTTTGGAATATTCATTGTTTTTGCATGACCTGCTGTGATTGGACGAAAAATTTCATGCCTCATTCTCTTACTTTTTTCGCGCGCTTTGCACATACTATATTCGACTTCCCATTGGTCGATTTGATTTTTTTTTTCTGTTGTGATTGGCTAACTTAGTAGTTTATTTATTTCTAGTTATGCAAAAACCTCTCTTGTTCCTCTTAGTTATAGCCAACGCTACCAATTCACCTGGGAGTAGCTCCAACAGGGCAGCAAGTGTTCCAAATGTCCTCGATGATACGTTCCTATCGAAAAACATTAGTTCGCAACCTCAAAATGCGGACAGTGTTGTGAATGACAGCAGAGCTTTTCGCACGGTCCCCACCAGAATAAAGTCATCATCTGGGCCTAAACGCTTCCCTTTGACTGCAGGCTCGTTTGAAGATCCTCGCGAGAGTGGCGAGAATGGCGTTAAGGTTGTTCAGTCGCCGACTAAAGACACCGGAGATTATAGCCTTGTTGGAGCCACCAGCCCCCCATTTCCGAATGACGTGGAAAATCCTGCGTTTTTCGCACAGTGGAGTCAAAACTTAGGATCACAGAAAACGAATCCATTGGCGAAAAGCCCCCCCAAAAAAGTCGAGAAAAGCAAGGCATGTTTTCCAGTTGGAGAATACTATTTATTGGGGATTCCCGGAGACGAAAACCAAATGCCGGTGTTAGCGGAATCGACGCCTAACATTGATCTTTGCAAGCAAAATGTGAGTGGTGTGTCAAAAGACACCAAACAAAGATCTGAGGTGGAATCTTCGTATGCAGTAGTTGGACAACCCCAGCAACAGCCACGGAAGATGTCACCTACACACGTAATGGCAGGAAGTGCTCAGAACAGTAGCGTTTCAACTGGTTCTCCTGGTCACCCTATAGCGGCCAACAGGAACCCCACTATAGACACCTCATACGAAGTTATTGGACAGAAGTTGCAGCAGCCTGGAAAGAAGTCACCGGTGTCGTCACGTGCACATGCGGGTGGAAGTTGTCAAGACAGCTTAAACGACTTCTCCTATGCTGAAGTTAGCAAGCCTACCATATGCCCACCAAACTCTGACAAAGATAAGCCCTTGCGGGATAAAAGAGAGAGCGTTCCAGAGTCTCGCGGAAGTCAGACTGAAGGAAAAGAATTGCATGTTGGCAAAGGTATTAGTTTCAGTTAGGAGTTAAGAGTAACGTCGACGAAAACGCGTTATTAGAAATCCTACGGGTTAAACGTTACGATTTGAAGCCAGTCAATCACGCGCTTTGCAGGACGCACAGAAAGGAGGGCAAACTGGGCACGGAAAAACCTGGAGAGGGAGTCCGCATTCCTTCGTGGTCTGAAAAACCATTTTCTTGTTTCTCCTGAAAAAAAAAAAAACAACCTGTTATTCTGTGGCAAATCAAGGTCCAGACGGTGTAAAAATGACACGGTTTTTCGGCCCGACATTATAAAACGTTTCAGTTGTAACACCCGATTTTTGGCCTACTGGAGGTAAACGAATCGTTTGAACAAAATCGTCATTATATACTTGCCAACCTTTTCTACGTCAAATAGGTGAGAATTTCGTATCCATGCATTCTCGAATTTTAGGAAATTCCCGACGACTTTCTTAAATTGCCGAAGTTACCGAAAGATTGTCCAGTTCATCAAACTGAAACACGAAGTATAAGCTTTTGAGTTTGCGCTCAAACGAGACCTGATTCAGACTTTCAATTCATTCTTCCAGTTTGGATGGAAAATTGAACGAAATTTTTTCACGCTACGAAGTCGTCTGAAAATGTGAATCAGCCTTGAGAAACGATCATGATGAATGCGTGTGATTGGTGCTTTTAATCCGTTGGCATGAGACACGTTAAAATACGTCTGAGTTTGCAGGTATATAAATATTAAGTTAACAAATCAACTAGTGAGTCTTCGAGCAAAATTACCCCAAGATTGGTCAGCCTGCGATCTGGAGATTTTTTGGACGAAAATAGGCCTTTTGCAGCTAGTGATCTCGTGGTACATACGGTATATACGGTATAGTTATCGGAAAGCGAAAAAGGATGCGTTTCAAGAAGGAATGAAATCCATTGTCATCGAAGCTCAATGGTCAGCTGAATAGGGCTTCGAAACGGCAGGTACAAAACACAGGTCACAGGTCATTGTTTTACCAATACATAAAGTATCCTAAACATTCATAAAAGCTAACCTTAGGCCTAATTTTTTTTGTTTAGGCCTAATTAGGCCTTAAGTTAGCTTTTATGAATGTTTAGGATACGTTCTGTATTGGTAAAACAATGACCTGTGACCCATGACCTGTGTTTTGTACCTGCCGGCTATTTTACTGCAGACTTAGCGGTACTCGAGAAGTGCTCTTGATCTTTGTTTATTTGCCCTTGTTTTAGATGTTTATGCTGTTGTGGTGAAGCCTCCCAACAGTCCGAACATGCCAGCAAAATTTGTTGGCTCTGTTCCAAATCTAAGGAGTCAAACGTCGTCTAGCAGCCTGAAGGTCAGTTATTTTTGCTTATTGCTTCAATATATAACTTCGTAAAGTCAGACTGATGGAAACGAATTGCATGTTGTCACAGGTATTAGCTACAGTTAAGAGTTAAGATTAGGGAGTTTGAGCAAAGACGCCAACTACGGCAACGAAAACGTCATTCCAAAATATAACCTATTTCTATCGCAAGTATTTCGCGATTATTCCGTCTTGTTCACCTTGCACAATACGGGCAAACTATCGTGCAACTGGATGAATACGAACGGTTTTAAAGTAGAAAGTGAATGGTTCATTGTCGTATGCTCATGTTGTCGTCAAAACCCTGTAACTGGATGGGTACGAACGGTTTTAAATCAGAACAGAAAATGAATGGTTCATTGTTATATGCTCACGTTGTCGTGAAAACCTAAGATTTTGTAATTTCGCGTTGTTGTTTTGTGAGTACGAAGTGCGTGCTTCAGCACTTTGCTTGAACTCCCTGTTATCTGAATGGGTGATCGTCTGGGATTACCTCGTACTGTATCGAGTCAGGCTGGCGTAGAGGTCATTCTGCGCGTCTTCCACCTCTGCCATCGTAAGTGCTTCGTTTTAGTCGATCTCAACGCGACTCGAGGGTTTTCCTCCCTCGTCAAAATCGACTTCAGCTACTGTAGTTACATCTGCCTGTGGTTCTGTTCTCCGGGATCATACATGGAACGCATCACAGTGGCTCCCGTTGTCGACTGATACATTCTTTCGGCCCCATTTCGTGGAACTGCACCCTTCGTAGAGTAGTCATACTTTATATTTCATCTTCCTCTTCGGTTCGGATCATGCGTCCTCGGAGGAAATAAAAACTTAATGCGCATGCGTGGAACTAACATTCATCTGAAGTTTCTTATTCACGTCGAGTTTCAACTTAAACACCATCCCAATATGAGAACTTTGAATTCAAATTCTGCTTAAGCGTTGCTAAATACCTCCTCATCTCAACCCAGGCACAAGGCTGGTTATAGTTTCCAAAAGAACATTTGTGGCTCTACGTCGGTGGGAGAGTAAAACACATTTTTCAAGCGAGTTGATAAAGATCGAATTGCCACCGTGAAAAGATAATATGGCTGAGCTTTCGTGCTAAGGGCTAGCGCTCAAAGCGTCAGCCATTTTCTTTTCAAGGTGGCAATTCGACCTCAGTATTGATGGTTTGCGTCTGACGTCATGGCAGCCATTGTTGGTGTACAGAACGATGCAGTAAAATTGTTTTGGGAAGCCGCCATGTTGGTTTTCAAATTGTCATGCAAATTAGCCATGTGTTATGCTGGGGGGCAAACATTGGAATAAAGGCAAATTGCGGAAACTCGGGACGTCGAAATATTGAATTAACATTGCTAAAAGTACACTTTAGAATTTAGAATTAAGTACTTTTTATAATAATTTTATATCTTTTGATTGCCTCCGACATTTTGACTTTCTACTTCGTTATCTGCTAATTTTTCAGTAAAAAAAATCGCAGTAACTTGTGCAAGCATTCTGTTTTACTACTTAGGTAATAAACATTCAATGAACATGAAACAAATCATCTGTGTGGCCAAGATGTTCGTTATAACCCCTCGAACTTGTGTTGTTTGCCCCCTCAGAAGTGTGTAGCTAATTTGCATGATAATAGCAAATCCAACATGGCGGCTATCGTGAATAAGGTCTATTTGACTCTATTATTATGCAAAACTTGTTTGGTCATTTCCTATTGTTTTGTACTCCAACATGGCCGTCACATCACGTGGATGCAAACCAAGAATACCAACTCGTTTGATAAAGCCTAATTATGGTGGTGTAGGTTTGGTCTTCATTTCATCCCGGTTACAGAGATGACTAAAAGACTACTCGAATCATTTGTATTTTGAGAGGTTCTTCCCCTAACCGGGGTTGGTGTGTATTTCAAAACGGTATCTCGGCATTCGGGCCTACCGACAAATGTTTTCTTTTTTCGGCCAAAATCTCTGAAACCAGACCAAGCTGTCGTGAATTTCCGCTTCGGGTTGACTTGAAACCTCATTCCTAGGCTCTCTTTTTGAGAGGATTGGAAAAAGGGAAGTCCTGGGAACTGGTTGGGCTTCCTAAACTGTTGAATTTACTTTGATTAACTTGTTTATGATATCGGAGTAAAGAAATGTTTGCAGTGTTTGTGCCTTTGTCAGTTCGTTCGTTTATTATTTAAGGGGAACCGATAATCGAATATTTGACTACGGGATGTGTTGTTTTGTTTTTTGTGTGGTGTTTTAACATGTGTTTTTGTTGTTGTTGTTGTTTGTTGTTTTTTTTGCAGAGCCATACATCGACGTCAAGTGAGGACTCAGAAGATATCCCTCCGGTCCCTAAAAAGACAAACGATGCTTATCTTGCTCCAGGTAAGCCGCTGACCGTGTTAGTTTACTACTAGAACGCAACTCTTGTGAAGGGCGCTTTCCATTCGACGAAAAAAAAAGGTTTTATATGATCATTTCATAAGGCGAAAGGATCAATATTTTCGGTTGGTCGCCTCAGGCCAATCATATAACGCCGGTCTTTTGGACTGAACAACAATTGAAATTTTTTCCGTTTGGTCACCTCAGGCCAATCACGTTTGCGACTTTTGTGCCAAAATACAAAAATCAAATGAAGCAGAAACTGAGTCTGAGTGGGAATGGATCAGTAGAAGGAAATTTTCCTGCTGTTCAAATAGTACGGAAGGTTATGTTAAAGGGAACGGCCACTCCAACGAAAACAACTAGAAATCACAGGAAATACCCTCTAAAGTCAATTTTCCTTATTATTTTTTTTCAAAGAAAGCGTTCGTATTGGAAATAAATGTATTTCAGGATCGCTTACTTTTGTTTTCAAATTTCGTGGGCGCCGCCATCTTGAATAATTGTGACGTGTTACGGTTGCCCTATTGTTATTGGACAAAAGCTCTTTGTGTCAGAATAATAGGGCAACCGTAAACACCTATTGTTATCTGAATTACTATTCAGATAATATTAGATCTGTACCCTTAATTTTGCCTTTAATCATCCTACATATTGTAAAAGAACAAGGAAGGGTTACGTCTTTGCAAACGTTGGTCGTGTAGCACTTATATTTCAAATAGAATTAATTATTTTGAGGGTAATGTGAAGTGCTTCATTCTACCCATGTAAACGATGTGAGCGTTAGCCCTACTTATGGAATTGGGCTCATTCAAGGACACAGAAAAACTCTGACCAAGGTTTGGTTGAACTTGGGCGTTAGAAATGTAATTTTATTATATTTCTATTACTTTATTTACTTGACTTTCAGGCCAAGAGCACTACGAAAGCGTTGAACAGGCTGCAAAGGGAACTTTGGGCCGCTTCAAGATGATGATGAAAAGCTCTCCAAAAGTAAGTCAGTGATTTCCTTGAACGTCAAGTTTTCTTCGGTAAGAGGGACTGATTAAAAGTATTTGCAACCGAGAATAGAAAGAGAGGCAGTGTGGCCCAGTGGTTAGGGCGCTTGCCTTGAGATCCGGAGATCCGGGGTTCAAGACCCGCTCTGAGCACTCGCTGAATTTGTTCCTGGTAGTCCCTGGTTCAACTTCCCAGCTGCACTTGTAAATAGCCAACTAGTTTGCCTCCAGCCAGTTGGGATTCTTAACAGTTGTCGTTGTTGTGTTTCATTGGCCCTGAAAAGCCCCTATGGTCAATTAAGTATGTATTGTATTGTAAATAGCAGAAAGCTTAAGCGGCAACAGCAGCTTCGCCAGTGAAAATTCAATAAAAAAATGTTCGACACGCATGCGCATGGTCCGGATGACGTCATGAAATTACGTCGTCGTTTGCTCCCAAATGTAGTGGTTCGACAACGATGTTCGTCATCACAGTGGTCAAAATGTTGTGCGCCGAGTGAGTGTACAAAAAATTGTTTTTTATCACAATATTCAACGCCAAAGAAAGTGTTTATTTCAGAGCGTCACCATAAACATGACACAAAGGAAGAGCAAGCGTTGTCTATAACTATCGCGCAATATGAGTTATTTTCCAAAATGAGCGTTCCTGATTGGCTATTATATTGCGTGACAAATTGACCCCGAGCATGGGAGCAGCGTTGTCTAAACTCTAATTGACAACGGCAAATAGGCCATTTCCGAGTTCATGTCTGCCTCCTCTTCAAAGCGAGTCTAAGTGCGAAGTTTTTGTGATGGTAATTAGTTCTACTTTACATATGAATGAAAACTAATTTTTATAACAAAAACTTCGCACTTAGACTCGCTTTGAAGAGGAGGCAGACATGAACTCGGAAATGGCCTATTAGCCAATCAGATCGCCAGATTACAAGTAATTGTTGTAAAAATCTACTTAGACAATTAGTTGCTTGCAACAGGCGGAGGGAAAACAGAAAAATTAGAGTCGTAGGCCGGACTCCTACAGTGCATGTAATTTTTAACTGTTAGTTGAGGTAATCACATGATTTTAAGTGCAATTTGGAATAAATAAGGCGAGTGAATTTTTTCAAAGACGCACAAAATTGGGCGAGTGCTTATTTATTTCAAATTGCACTCGAAATCATGTGATTACTTATTAATAACATACATGAAAAAATTCGAGATGGTTAAGCGGAAGCAACGCACGCGTATCACGCAATCACTCAAACATTGCGCCATCCAGGGCTCGCATTTGATTGGCTATCTCTGACTTTGTTTGCGCATTCACCAATCAGAATGCTTGGTTTAGTACTTCTTTTTGAATTGAATGACTTCCTTTCTGCATTGTGTTAACTGAAATCTGCATTTGAAATTTGAGGCTCATGACAAAGTAGACATAAACGACCTAGCTCTGCATAAATTCTAGTAGCTCAATGAGTAGAGCATCCGAGCGGTGTTACGGAGATCGTATGTTTGATTCCTGCCCAGGCCTCTGGTTTGTCAGTTCCCCTTTTACCCGTGGCCAAGCAACTAGTTTGGTTTTTAGTGGTGTACACAACTATACGTTGTATCAGCTCTTGCTCAAAATATTTAGCTTCTCAACTTGTAATTACGCCGATCAGATCAAGCCACTGATCCAACGTACACCGACAGGAAGATTGTCCGCGGTTGCTTGCTTCAAGACTCTGGAACTAGTTTTATCCTTTTTGCGGGGGCATTACACTTTCAAATTTCCATAGTTGCATCCCATCTTTCTTTCACAGGTCTCTCTTCCAAAACTTCTTTCTAACAATTTACCAAGTAGCATTCCAAGAAGCAACAGCACCGGAAGCGGAAGTGGCGGTAAGACAATAGGATCGGTTTCCTATTTTCAATAGGCTATTTCCGAGTTCATGTTCGCCTCTTCTTCAAAGCGAGTCTAATTGCGAAGTTTTTCTTGGAAAATTTAGTTTTCATTCATATGCAAATTAGAAAAAATTACCATCACAAAAACTTCGCACTTAGACTCGCTTTGAAGAGGAGGAAGACATGAACTCGGAAATGGCCTATTACTTTTCAGTACAAATGAGCTGTGGATTGTAAGTGCTTTACTGAAACTTGGTGTTAATCGCCTGTTGCATTCATCGAGCTATATTAGTTACTGTGAAATTCTCTGATAATTTGTCGGGCACCTACCCCTATCAATTCCAATACAGCTCAAATGTAATAAACAACGTGTTACTCACGAATTATGGATTTCTATTTTTAACCCTAAATCGTATTATTCTGTGTCCAAATTAACACTTCTAAATCCTGTTGTTTATCTTTACACGAGGAGAAGACGTTAACGGACACTTTGATACGTTAATTGTCTGTCTTGTAACAAACGAATCCTACTTTATCAGTCTGCGAATATTTTCTTCTGTTTCGGTGAAGATACAGCTCCATGAGAGCTCTCGCCTCCCACCAATGTGGCCCGGTTTCGATTCCCAGACTCGGCGTCTTATCTTGATGTCGAAAATATTTCCTCCAAACGTAAAGACTGCACTATTAAAACAAATTGATCCAATGGACCTCTTTAGCTTGCACGTTTTGTTTTCCATTTCAGACCACGTGATGGTCCCAAGGGAATTTTCCTTTTGTTTTTTCATAAGTTATGCATATATTTGCACGTGCATAAGACGACATTTGGAAGAAACTGTTCCCTAGAGTAACATCACGTGGTCTGAAATGGGAAAACAAAATGTACAAGCTAAAGAGGTCCATTACTTTAGTATCTAAGGGCCCGTTTACATGGAAAGAGGATGATCCTAGCGCTGGGATCATCCTAGCACTAGGATCATCCGAGCGCGGTATGTTTTCAGCTTTCAGTTTACATGTGAAGGGTTGTATTTGGCCCCAGTGCTAGGATCATCCTACCGCTAGGATCATCCTATCTGAGAGGAGGGATGATCCTAGCGCTAGGAAGATCCTAGCACCATGTAAACTGCCTTCGTTCGGAAGTTCCCGGTACTAGGGACAAAAAAACAAACATGGCGGCGGCCGGGTGTTCACGGTCTAATGATTCTGATGACCGCCGACAATATTCAGGACCAGTTTTGTTTCACCACCCAAGCGAGAGACACAATGGAAAGTAACGAGCAATCGATCGACAGCAATGTCGAAAACGCTGCGAATCGAAGGCATGCGAATTTATCCGAATACATCCGAATACATCCGAATTACGTGTTTGTTGTTCTCGCCCGCCATCTTGCTTTCATTCTCCACTTCCACCTAGACAGAAATTTCTGCATGTAAACCAAACGAAAAGTTGTTTCGCCTTCTAGGATCTTCCTAGCGCTAGGATCTTCCTACATCCATGTAAACAGCCCCTAATCTGCTCTTATACTTTATTGGTACAAGTTTTGATGTATTTACCAGTTATGCTTCTCTTTATAATTTAACAATGTTTAACTATTTAGTTTTTAATTTTCTCTACTTAATATTGTAACTAAAGTTTTGTTGATGATTGACCCGCCTCGAATAGCAAATTTGCTATCTGCGGGTCAACATAAAGTTGACACTTTCATGTTACATTGTGTAGACGTCACAAGTGTCATTCTAATGCCATACAGTAGAGTTTTTTTGGTTTAAGTGGACATTTCAAGTTGATACTTTGTGAAATTCATACAAATTAACAAGAATCTCATTGTGGAGTTGTGTTTGATATGAACGAAATTGTGTACTGATTGTTGATCGATTTTTTTTCCAGTGTCGAAGCTGTTCGACGACGTCGGTAAGTTCTCTTTCCTTGTATCCAGTATTTCCTCTTTGTTTGCTTACTTCTTCAGCACTAAAACGTTGACCACGTCGATAATGACAACTAAGCAGTATTACAGGCATTCCTGTGTTTGAAGTGATTTATGGTTCCCGAAATACGTCCGAAAAGTTTCGGAACTTTCGAGTGAGTAAAATTCCTCTGGCTTCCGGAACCAATCTCATTGCAGGATTTACTGAATTACATCCCGCTCGGGTACAGGGAAATGTCGATTCTCATTCCTTTGATTAATTTTTTATGTCTGTATGCCGGTTGCCATAGATTGAAACTCGCATATACGGTGTGAAGTTCTGGAGAGAGAGAGAGAAAGTGAGAGAAAGATATCCTCATGTACTACCGTCCCCCCACCCCCACCCCCACCCCCACCCCCACCCCCTCCTCTCCTCCTAAACAAATATTATTTGTTTCTTTCGCGTTATTGTTTTGTTATAAAATGTAAAACGCAGTGCTTTGCCAGCCCTTTTGTTCCCTGGCAACATATTCATTCCAACGGTGATTTCCCGACCGCTCGATCGAAGGATTCGTAGCGTGTTCATAAAATTGAAAACTCATTATTTTATTAATTGCCAGTGTGTGTGTGTGTGTTTTTTTTTTTCGTTTTTAGGTTTCAACAGGCGCGTGAGTCACCCGAAAGGACCTCGTGCGTGCCCGCGAAACTGGCCACAACTGAATTTGTGACGCTAAAAGAGTTTTTCATACTTTGAATTTTTGTATGTAGATAGTTTGGTCTTGAGTAGAGGATTTCTACATAAATGTGGACCCTGAAAGGGAAATACAATAGGTGTCAAACACCAGCAATAGAACCCGCTTAAATTCCGTTGCCTGTTTTGCTGGAAGGGTACTTGTTAGGTTTGTGCAAGTAAAGAGACCTTAGAGAATGGGGAGGGGAGGGGGGGAGGAGGGTGTGTGTAATCTAGAGGGTGGCTATAGGGGGATCACCAATCAGCTCTTAGCAGTAGTGTTCGAAAGAAATTTCAGTTTTTTTTGGAGCACAGTTTCAAGTGTTGGAGATTTTTTATAGGTGTTAAAGTATATATTTCTTAGCAGAAGAAATGAAACGATATATCTTTACCGCGTTGAAGGTGCAACGAAAATCCATGTGTTTTTAACAAAGTTGCCAAGAAATTGTAAAAAAATGATCTCGTATGAATTGTTTGGAATAAGAATATTCTTTAAAAATGTACTGCATGGGGTATAAGCAGAACAAAGAAATGTGAAATTCGTTCGATAGCCCATTTTAGAAACTTGGGGAGACGGGGGATGAAATGCTCTGTGGGGTGTGTCCTGGGATCGTTTCGGCGGTGATAACATCATGACGGAAAGCACAGCATCGTTCAGAAAATCTCAGGCTAAAATCTTATCACTGGAGTAAAATGAAGAAGACATCCCCGGACTGCTGCAAAACGTCGCAAGAGGACTTACGCACGGGCTTCATCCTTGCAAATCTAATATGGCGATTTTGTCCACCCAAACGATCCCAGTATGCTCCGTTCATGACAGTTCGTCCCCAGTCTTTCCACATGTCTGCAAAGGGCAGTTTTGGTCGGACTACGTGTATTTGCATTCTGATTGGCTTATTTGATTCTCTCGGGTCCGCTGTGACTGGCTGAAACAACTGCCTTTGTTTTCCGCCACTCATTTGAAAATTACGTATCTTTAAGGCGCTGTTACACTGTGCAAGTTGCTCCAAACCCACCCCCACCCCCTTTTTTTTTTTCGAGTGCAATTTTTTTCATTAACTTCTCTTTTCTACCTTTCATACAACAGTACATTACTAACATTACGTACATCACTTACAGGAATTACGATACTAACAGCGCTACTACGCTACTTACAATGCTACTCCTATTACAATTAGTACTTAACTGCAATATACATTTTAGAGGTACAGACAACACAAGTGACAACATATCACAGACACAATGCAAATACTTCAAATAGATTTTGAAACAAGAGCGAGCCGGCCACATATTTCCTCCGCGCATTATCAAAAAAAAGATATATATATATTATTATAGTAATGGTTCCCATCTTTTCCTAAAATCTTAAAGCCTCTTATTTCTTAAAGCAATAAGTCGTTCACACACGTTCTTAATTTCTAGTTTGTGTAGAAACAAATTAGAATCAAGCCCCGTATTCTTTTCAGATATTCAAAGGAGCGTATATTATCCAAACTAAATAATAGATCGTTTCAATAATGAATTCCACAGTCTGCATATTTTTTATGGAAAATAGATTTGTTATCAATTCTTATGTCTTTATTATTCCAGATTACATGTATGTAATGAGGAGATAAACTAAGAATAAAGCCAGGATCCGAGCCAGGATTCGAGCCAGGATCCGAGCTAGGATCCGAGCCAGGATCCGAGCCAGGAACCGAGCCAGGATCCGAGCCAGGATTCGAGCCACGATCCGAGCTAGGATCCGAGCCAGGATTCGAGACCTAACCGAGACCTAACCTAACCTAACCGAGACCTACCCTAACCCTAACTAGACCTAACTAGACTAGAACCAACCTAAATAGACCTAACCGAACCGATTCGAGACCTAACCTAACCGAGAGATTCGAGAATAAATAGCGGAGAAAGCTCATCTTAGCTCGAATCCTGGCTCGGATCCTAGCTGGAATCCTGGCTCGGATCCTAGCTGGAATCCTGGCTCGAAGTTTAGGTATCCTCTGTAATGAGCATAATTAATATCAGAAAGAGTATTTGCCTGATGTACCATGCCTTGCAACGGCCATGAACGTTGCGAGAGCAGTTGCAGAAACCGTCGCGGAAAGTAGAATTCAGTTCCGCTTTCTGCTTTCCGTCACTCTTCACGGAACGTTGCAAGGATTTTTTCAAAAATTGCGTAGTATAACATCCTGCGACTTGAAAATGCTCTTCGTGTGCTGATTGAAAACGAAACAATTTGCATGAAACGTTGTGTTGCCGCTTTTGTGTGACACCCGACAAGCAACTTGTTTTGCAAAGTGAGAACTCTTTTCGCAACACACTACAACTGGAAAGAAAATTGCCGGGTGTGACAGTGCCTTTTAGGAAGTTTAAGATCTACGACGCGACGGCAGCGAAAACGTCACAAATTATGCATATTTAATGAGCAAAAACAATAGCTTTGCACGCTCTGTGCGTGCATTTTTCATTTTTGTACATTCCTTTCACGTTTTCTGCAAATCTACGACGTGAAATTACCAATTCTAAAGTTTTTCAGAGAACGTGAACACAAGGCAGCGAATTTGAATTTTCTGTCGTAGCTTCAACACCGCACCTCCTAATTCAGTTCCTTGAAAGTTACACTAGTTTTTAGAAGTTAGATAAACCAACATAATGACGAAAAAGATTAATTAACCTGAAGTTGGAATTTTAAATGACGTTTTCGTTACCGTCGCGTCGCAGATCTTAAACTCCCTGTTAGGGCAGATACAACGCATACGTCGAGGAAAACTTTGTTATTTATGATTATTTAACTCCGACTTGATTTGAATCACATAGAATTACAAATCAGAGAACAAAATTAATACGTATTTTAGGGTACCAAGAAAGTCTAATTTTTTGCTTTTATATCTTTTAAAAGTTTCCTAACCACTATTTTTGTACACCTTGCACGCACGGGCTATAATGAGGGGACAAGGTGATTAAATTTTATATTGGAGCTTATAATGTGACAAACTGCTTGCATGTTTGACATACGTTTCAGAATGTTTCTAAACTAGTAAATTAAAACTTAAAACAGTACATTCGTTTGTTCTTAGTTTTGTTTCAATAAATTCAGAGGAAATGTTACTCTCTCTATGGCTGTTATTATTGTATTTTTTTTTTTGTATGTTTATTTTGTGTTTGTGCAGCAGTTTATTGAACATACTATTATGGCAAAAAACAACATTACAAGTACATTTTATAAGTAAATATAATGAATATAATGACTTAAGCCCTGTTTTGTGTGACACTTTTTATTTGCTCGTGTAGACGAGGAAATTTGGTCAATTTTTATGTGACAACTGTATTTGCTGAAAAGCTGGCGTGTTAGCTTTTGTGTGACAAATAAAAGTTGTCAAATACGAAAAACTGCTCGTGTAGACGAGTCGTCACAAAATGTAGCAAATTCATACCGTTTAGTGGGCGCCATTGGAGAACGACCAGGCAACCTCGCCTTGTTTCTGCTTTATCTCTGATGTCCAAAGGCATTGCTGACTCACTTACAATTAGTTGTTGTGCTATCTACGCGATCAAATATAATTGCAACATGAAATTGTCATATAAAAATTGCTTGTGTAAACGGGGCTTTAAACAGTTATTATATTTAGCTACGCGTTCGCGCTCAAGGGGTGTTGTGGATCACTGAGCATTTAAATGTGAGGTAGCGAATCGTTTGTCTGATGAATCAAATCATGCTTCTTCCCCACAGGAGTTTGAAGATTCAATATGTCAATGTGGCTTCTTGTTTCTGTTCCTGGTATTTTACGTTGAAAAAAAAATAGGGAGAAGTTAAAGTTTTATTCGTTTTCCGAAGTGACTGTAAGGATTATTTCTTCGTAAATGCTCCTTTCTCAGTCACAATAGACCATTTTACAGTTGTGTGCTTAGTTACCTGGCTTTTGAATGAAAGTGAGGCTGGGGTTGACCTTGCTTTGATAGAAACCTCACAGCTTTTCTTATGTAAATTCCTACTTATTAGCATGAGAACAAAATCATTAACATAAGAAAAGCAGTGAGGTTTTTATCATAGTAAGGTCAACTCCAGCCTCACTTTCATTCAAAGGCCAGGTAACTAAGCACAACTCTAAAATGGTCTATTTTCTTTGAGTGAGCCGCCTTCCATCGCCCAAGGACGAATAAATTAAATTTGAACCGGTAAAACTAGTTAGTACACTTGTTTTGGCGCTTGCGCATCCGTTCAGCTACGTAACTGCTGCGATCGGGCGAGCCTGCTGTGCAGTGATCAAGGTGACAAATTCCACATTTTGCCCCGAAATAATTAAGGTGAAGTG
Source organism: Montipora sp. Colony 1 RG-2022 (assembly GCA_023091755.1). Classification (NCBI taxonomy): domain Eukaryota; kingdom Metazoa; phylum Cnidaria; class Anthozoa; order Scleractinia; family Acroporidae; genus Montipora; species Montipora sp. Colony 1 RG-2022. Next base: position 58,191 of record JALIRR010002042.1, read on the forward strand.
ATGTCAAATGCATCACGTGGGGCGTGTCGTATTTCGCACATGCGGTTGCCCGCCCTGGTTTCTCCATAGGGAATCGAAGGTACGTCATATATGGCTTCATCAAATTTCTTGCGATGCGAAGTGATTTCTTGTACGCAAGTTTTAGTATCCAGGTTCCAAAGACGAATGGAGAAAACCAACTGCTCGCAGGCAGGAGCCCGTGACTAGGGGCCAACAACAGCGCTATATTCCTTTCACGGCGTTACTGTCTTTTTTGCGAAAAAGGTAGTCTAAAAATAGATCGGTCTGTAAAAATGCCGTGACAGAGGGTATGGGAGTTGTTCGCTCCTGTCGTAGGGCACGAACGTCTCGGTTCGTTGGAACATTACTGACCCGTTTGAAAATCCAAATGGGTACTATAGTTACAACGTCGTGAGGCATCAACCTTGACAAGGACACCTTAGAACGTATTTTTTGGCCTATCGGGAACATATTGAAGACTAGTGCTCTCGTTACTGCGCCTGCGTGTACCCTGCTCAAATATGGAAGACTTGCGTCATAGGAAACATTGATAATTTTTCGTTTTTATTGAAAGAACATTTCTTGCACGAGTAAGGGTCATAAAGTATCCATAAAGTAAGATTTCTGAGAAGTTCTGGCCGAAAAACAGCAAGACTGGTGACAGTGTGTATTTGGAGAACACCGCGATTCTCCACTTGATGAGGCTTAAATCCTTATCTTGCCTCCAGGCCTTAACTATAACGTAATAAGTTGAATAGATAAATAAGACAAATAAGGAAGAACATGTTAGTTTTCTCCGATCAGTCCACTTTAAGACTACTATAACAACACAATACATCTGCAGGTAATATGTCGTGTGTGAAATACCCAGTTCTGACAAAAGAGCATATTTTATGAAACCATTTCCTCTAACTTCGCGCCGATGAAGACATCATCGACCGATCTCCTCTTGAACGGATTAAGTATCAAAACACTGCCATGTCATTGATTTTTGTGGTGTATATCGAAATAATACCGAAGTATGGGTCATTCATGATCAGTTCTTGGGTGCTCTGAGCATATTTCTGCGTACGGCATAGTGAGGGAACTATTGTTTCGCCATACCTTTTTTGACAATTGTCGTGCCGGTGAACATACATTAAATGTGTTATAAATCCATTTTTTATTATCCATTGTTTACTTTGATTTCAAGCACTGAAATGTCTGAAACGGGGTCAGAGGGTCGATGCTTGCGTTAGCACATCCTGAATAGTTTCATTTCATCGTATCTTCAGAAACTGGCGCCAGACTCTCCCTACATGCTTTGAACGAATAAAAGCTGAACGGTCCCCCATACGACGAAACGTGAACCAAACTCAAGGTGAGTTATTTCTTTTTTGTTTGTTTTGTTTTGTTTTTGTTTTTGTTTTTGCTGCACAAGTGTATATTTGACTCATTCATTCAACCTTCTGCAAAAATTCATCCCCCGCCCGGAAGAAAGCAGCGATTTCGTAATTATACCTATCTATTTTGTGCAGATTGGGGATGTTTCTGGACAGCTGCTCAGCAACGAGCCTTAAATGATTCCCTCGTCAATACTTGTGTTTTGTGTTTTTACGTTATTAATTGACTGACAATCTCGAGTGACAAAAATTATCGCTCGCAAACGTAACGATCGATTCGGTGTCCGTTTCGATAAGCAAGAGTGTACGTTTGACAGACAATTTTTCACAATTTTCAAGAAAAAAATAGCTTAGGTGACAGCGCGCTAAGGTAAAGAAGATGTAATTCCTCATGATTGTAACGTCTACGTTACGGCCTGCGTGACCTCATTTCAGTTCTGCCCATTAAGCCCGGGGGGGTTACCCCCTTATAAGGGCTTAATGGGGACGTGCGGCCAGCCAGGGTATGTTTTTCGGGAGTTTTGTCTTGAACAGGGTATCGAATTTATCATTTTTTGTCTTAATCAGGGTATCGATTTATCAATTTTTCTCTTAAACTGGGTTAAATGTCTTAAACAGGGTATCAAAAATCGGACATCTGTCTTAAAATGGGTAGGAAAATCAGCGAGATTTGTCTTAAACAGGGTCAGGGTATGAGGGGCCGCGCCGCACCTCCCCATGAGGCCGCGCCCCCCCCCCCCCAACGGGCCATTAAGAAATACCGGAAAACTTTGTTGCAAGTTATGTTTTTTCTATAGTACTTTCTGTTTTAACAGGGACTAAGCAGCTCGCTGAAGTATGGAGGCCTTGAAGCGCCAACTCGGAAAGTGCATTCACCTTTTGGCGGCGATGGTCCTCATTCAAGAGCAAATGGCAAATTTATTTGGAGGTATTTCATTAAGGGGATATTCAGTATTCGGTGATTTACAATTGCGAATTGTGTGCCGTTATCCTTGAGGGGAAGGGATGGGCGGGTGATGATTTTGGAAGGCTGCCTTAACGTGAATTTCTCTACGCCAACTCTTTCTAGCTAAAGGACGAACCTGTATACGCCTTTATTCGTGCCAGGTTGTGACCTTTGTGTAACCGAGGTTTCGTGCTGCAGTGCTTTCAAGTTTTGGTTTTCTCGTCACACAAAAAAAGCCGCAAAATATTCATTTATAGAAAGTCGAGAAATGGAGATGCTGTAGAATAGTAACAAATAAAAGATCGGAGCTATCCGATGTCACCTTATTCAACAGCAAAATTGGTCGGGAAAGTATTTTATGTTTCGGTGGGGAAAACCCTCTTTATATAACAGATATCATAATATTCTACAATGTGCAACGCTGCAAAACTTCTACTTCCGTTGAAAATACCCTATTGATCTTTCTAAATTGCGGCAAGTTATCTGCATAGTTTGTTGCTTACGAAAGCGTTCGCATAAATTTGCATTAACTTCCAAAAACTTGCGAAATGTGTACATTTTTATTTTTCTCATCCTTAATTAACGGCTATTTTGATATGTTTCAACATAGTTAGTAGAGAACTATGGTTTCAAATATGAGAGAAATCGAAACATCTGCGAATTTTTTTTTGAAACACTTGAGCTAATGGTCTTTTTAAAGGCCATTAAGCTTTATTATTTATATAATGGCTTTTGGTGTCAGGTGAAAAAAAGGGTTTTTTCTTTCACACAAAGTCAAGTTAAAAAAATAGTCCTCTGAGAGGACATGTCCTTGCGGGTAATGAATGTTACACCGATTAACATTGTCTGTCTCGGATTCCTGAAATTTTATTTGCAATCGAAGTTGACAATTAATACTTTGAAAATAAAGTGAAGTGTTTTGTAGCGTGCCAATGTTCAGGGACAGGGTGTAGGATGCCCGTGTCACTGCTATATGTGGGAAAGTATTTTTTGTTAGATTAGCTGTAGTCGTCGTTATTAAAGTGCCAACAAGTAAAATTGAATAACGAAATGGAAGGATGAGTATCAACGAATTCGCACCAACCATCAAAGATGAAGCATCGGGCACTGTATTCTTTGATTGCACACAACCTCGTTCCCAGGGTTCTCTCCTACTCTTCCCCTGGAGCG
>JALIRR010002043.1:0-5000 GCA_023091755.1 Montipora sp. Colony 1 RG-2022
AAATTTTGGTTTTGGTTTGAACGTCTCAACTTTTCATGCAAACCAAGATGCGAAATGTCGCACTGCGCCGGGAAACAGCGTTTTTTGGGCGGGAAAGTGCGTAGCAAGCGCACTGCATTTGACACTGCGTGTCGGTATATGTAATCGCATGGGCTCGAGGGCAAGTAAAGGATTAAGGGTACATTGCGATTACTTCACAATTAGACCCGTAGCCCGCAAAGGCTAGGGGTCAATAACCCACGAGGCGAAGCCGGATGGGCTATTGACCCGTGGTCCTTAAGGGCGAAGGGTCTAATTGTTTTAGTATCACCCAACTAGTCGGACAGAAAAGGCAATCATAAAGTTAGCAAATGCAAGTTGAAGAAAGATTTATTCGGGAATATAACGAAAGAAAGCGTCACGCTTTTCGCTACTCGACTGAGGACTACTACTAGTAGTACTACTAGTCCTCTAGTAGGGTAGCCAATTGAAATGCAGCATTTGCATTAGTCCACTAGTTAGGCGATATTTAATGTTTATATTACCACATAAAGGGTAAAATTATTGAGGCAACTGGAAGCTTGTTCAATGCCGCGACAAATGACAATCAACGTAAAATGCTTTCATTCAGTTAAAATCGATGTTGTCAATAGAAATACCGCTTAATTTAATTCAACTGTATTTTACATGTGGACAAAAACCAGTTTAAAAAGAATCTGGAAGAGGATTCCCTTGTAACTTCGCTTGCTCTGGATAAGCAACCGTTAACCAATCAGGATCAAGTAACCATGCCCTCTTGATTACCAAAAGTGCCCTCGTGATTAAGAAAACATGCCCTCTGTCTCAGCCAATCAGTATTCAGTAATTTTTGCCCCGTTTGTGATAAGTACAACAAGCAACATTTTTTAACACAACCTAAAAACAAGCTTAGTATTTTTTTTTTATAAAAATACATGAATGTTATACAGCGAGAGGAGAAAAAAGGAGAGCAAAAAACAAACAGTAAGCAAGCGACAATGCTCTGCATATTATAAGGGAAATACATCCTTACCAAGGTAGCTGTAAAAATGAGGATCCATAAATTTGAGTAACACCGTCAGCTGATGCAGTTGTGCTTTCATTCCTTCTTGATTTTCATCAAAATTATGGGCCTAAGAAGAGAATGAAAAGGCTGTGAATTGTCAGTCTAAAATTTGGGCAACTGAGAGGCGAAAAATTCGAAAATTCGTGTTTATTTCTTTTGCTTAAACAAGCTAAGGTCGACCAAAACCCTCTGTAAAAAGTTTTAATCCACACCAAACTAAGACGACAAAGAAGGCATATGATAGCTCCGAAGCAGGGTTGCTGGAAGATAAATGCACCGCCATCGCAGACGTCATGGGTTAGAACAGCGTTGGAGCCTCTTGAATTTTCCAAGTGTTCACATGTATAATATAATTAGGGACAATTGCTGAAATTGTCCAGTTACGTACGCCGGAGGATCACTTCTACCTTTCGCATCTAGCCCACACTTCAAATATATACATCTTACTGGATGTTTTGGTTTGTAGTATCGCTAAACATTTTTACGACTTGTGCTGTATTCTGACGAGCCCGCTAGGGCGAGTAAAAATACAAACAACGAGTAGAATACTGAGCGATACTACACACCGAAACATCTAACAAGCTATTTATTATCCAACTTTTTTTTTGCTCTAAATTTTGAGCAAATGACATGTGAACAACGTAACCGAGAACGCGTGACAGATTTGTGCATGTGGGACAACGTCAGCAAGTAAACTAGTCGAAGCGGTTCTATACTGTGCTATAACCAAGTGTACAAATAACTAACTGTGCAATATCGTGGAATATTTGTACTCGTTTCGTGCGTTTTTTGTACAGTAACTAATACAGTTGGATAACAAATACATTTATTTCATTCACTGCGGCCCCGTCCACACGTATCCGAATATATTTTTCTTTCCACATTAAAAAAATCTTCCCATCCACACGAAGCGTATTCAAACCGAATTTGCCCGTCTACACGTATCCGAAACGTATGCGGATTCACTCTAGTACTCAGGACTCCTCAAGGAAACAGAGGTGACAGAGCATGCGCCATAAAGAAACAATATCGCCCTCGGCAGCCATCTCGAGAAAGGAACTGGACTTGATCTTGTTACGTCATACGGATAAAAAAATTTCCGGATTTAGCGTCCACGCGGTTCCGGATTCAATAGATATATCCACTCTGGGGAACGTATTCAAAAAGTTCCGGATTCGCCAACGAATTTGCCGCATACGTGTGGCCTGAAGGCGCATCCGTAAAGAAAAAGTTCCGGATTCAAAAACATCCAGATACGTGAGGACGGGGCCCCCCGAGTCCTTTAACGGGAAGAAATGAGCCCAACAAATTGACCTGCTCGCAATTGCGTGGCTAGCTCAGTTGGTAGAGGAGCATAGCACCAGCATCGCAGAGGTCATGGGTCCGAATCTCATTGAAGCCACCTGAAGTTTCCAGGCCTCGGTTGTTAAAGGGCCGCTCCACTAAAACAACAAAATAACTTTAAACCACAGAACATAATGTTTACAATTGGAATTGCTCACCTTTTTCCAATGAAAGCGTTTGTATTCGAGAAAAATAAATTTCCAAAAACGCTTATTTTGGCTTTCAAATTTCCCGGGCGCCGCCATCTTGAATAATTGTGACGTAACTTGGTTGCCCTATTGTTCTGATACAAAGAGCGATTGTTCTGGAACAATAGGGCAACCAAGTTACGTCACAATTATTCAAGATGGCGGCGCCCGGGAAATTTAAAAGCCAAAATAAGCGGTTTTGGAATTTATTTCTCTCGAATACAAACGCTTTCATTGGAAAAAGATTGAGCAATTCCAATAGTGAACATTATGTTATGTGGTTTAAAGTTATTTTGTTGTTTTAGTGGAGGTTCCCTTTAAAAAGGAGGATAACGCTATCCACCGGATAAATCACTACCCAGCGGATAAACACTAGTAAAACCAACTGAGTTATCCAGTGGATAGCACTATCCACCCTTCGAACAACTGGGGCCCGGGGCCGGTTGCTCGAAGCCTGGTTAGCGCTAAACGTTGGTTAAGAGGTGTCAAAACTTATAGGTTTCCATGGTATTTAACGCTGATTAGCGCTAACCATGCTTGGAGAAACCCGGGCAAGGGCCCGTTTCTCGAAAGACTTTTCGGGCCTGAAAAGCCTTTTGTGAAACTGCCAACCGCTTGTTTTGGAAAGCCGTTCTTTTCACACGTTTTTAAGGTAACAAAAAGAAAAATGACTACGAAGTTTGACGACTTAAATCCTCTCGGTTCTTGAGATACAAAGGGAATTGTGACACCCGAAAATGGCCCGTAAAATTTCGGGACTTTCGAGAAACGGGCCACAGGTGTTTATAATTAGAGACAATTGCTTCAATTGTCCAGTCAAGGGCAGAAATCATCATTAACTGCGACTCACTAGTTTTTCCATGAAACCAACAAAACACCAAAAGGCTTCTACTTCATTTTCCATGACGACTAAGATTGGCGACAGAAGATCGCTCATGCCTTGAACATAGCCTGTAAGGAAGTGGAAAAAACAAATCATGAATGCCAAACGTAAAATTAATGTCACATTGCCAAAAACATTATGGGCATATACATGCATACAATTTTAATCTGCATGGAAATTCTTCAACAACCTGGACAATTTTATTTAGTTGTCTTCATAGGGCACTGAAAAACCATCAGAGCTTAAGAAGGACTCGAACCACACGAGCTCATGTGCAAACGGGCCTACCAACAGCAGGTCATGTGTTGCTGTGACGTGTTACTATGAAAATGCATAATTACGATGAGGACGAAAGAGGCGCACTTTCACATACACGAAACACAGTTGGTAACGCATTGTATTAATTTCAATATCGGATTGCTGCTTGCAAGGAGAGCTATTAAATTCACAAACGTGTGAGTTCTTCAACGCGACAGAGACTTGAATTTAGAAGTGTAACAATGACTTAAATGAAGGTTAGGTAAATTTGGGCAGACTTAGTAGATGCGTCAAAATCGGAACGCCGTACGTAACACATAAGTCGATTTGCATAGAAATGCAACAAATACAATAGAACATGGCCAAGCTTTGAAACCAGCGAAAATAGCTAAAAAAGAACAATGAACATCACGGAACTAACACAAGGCACCACAATATTAAAGCCAGCCGGGATATTTCTCGCCATGGCAACATTCACATCTACTTCCCATTTTTTCTACAAGGTTAGGAACTGCTTTAAAGTTCTGTTTTAGCCATCACCGGTGTTTGGTCGTGACTTACTCACTGGATACTTGCAAAGATTTTTGACCATTGCAGTTAAGTAGTGAAGAGCTTAAGCATAGACTGAGATATGTTTTTGTTCATGATTTGTGATTTGTGATTCTTGCGATTTCCTGCATTTCGCATTCAAGGACAGCAAATGAATCTCTCCCAGGTACAAACTAGTCGTCTCTAATAGTGAAAAAATACTTAAGCAAGGTTTACACGAACGCGGTTTCATTTGTAACAGCATCGTTTTCGATGCGGTTGCGCTTTCTGTTTAAACGACACCGATCGAGACCGTTGGCGAAACCGGGTCGATTTGAAAACGTTGCCAAAAGTGGAGCGTTTTCAAAACGATACGGTTTCATCTGCCGTGTAAAACAGCGAAACCGCACCGATTTGAATACGGTTACTACTTTGGCCCGAAATTTGCATTGTTCGATTCAAAATGGTGAATTTAGCACGTAGTACAGCACTCGCTTATACCATCACGACTTTGATTTTCTGGCGAAAACGATTCCGTGTAAGCACTTCCAAGCCGCATCGACGGTTTCGAAGTCATGAAACCGTGTTCGTGTAAACGCCGCCTTAATATCACAAATGTGGTTGTGTCACGAAAAGTTAAATAGGAGAACATGTCACTTCCGGTTGCCGTCCCTGGCTCAAAATCCTTGGGTGTGTAATGCCCCTAGTAACGAAAGGAAATCTCGAACGGGATGTG
>JALIRR010002043.1:7500-60000 GCA_023091755.1 Montipora sp. Colony 1 RG-2022
AAAGAAACGGCTTCCAGTGAACACTTTAAAAAACATCTTCGTGTGATGAGCTTCAGTCGAGGCGACTTGAAGGCTTACTAACTTTTTGTTAATTGGTGTATTTTGTATTGACCAAAGGTACTTCTAGTGATATACATGCTACTGATTTTGTGTATGTTGCTTCTGCTCATGCTTCCGACACTAGAAAAACCTGAACAATTTGCTCCAAAAATAATGAAATTACTGTAGTTGCTTAGCGACAGGACGACATCTGAAAATTTCGAACCTAGATCCTCTGTAACACCGTTAAGCTAATGTAGGAAAAGGTATAATAAAGTATAGTATATAGTATCCAGCACTGTAGAGATCATCACGTGTGTGAATATCAAGTAAGACACTTCAACTTACTCCTTTCTTTGAAGAAGCGTTTGCTGTGACTGTACCGTGTACCCATACTTCTTGTATCCCAACAAGTACTGCCAGACTGGTTTACGAATTAAATCATCCACGCCCTAAAGTCGTGAAAGTAATGCAAGAAAAGAATCAATAAACCTAATCAGCGAACTCAATGTTAAAGCCGGGACACACTAGGCGACAAGTCGCAGCGACAGGTCTCTCCGTGTGTACTACTTTCAAAGCAAGTCGCTGCGACACGACGCCTCTTCGGCGCACACGCAGTCATCTCGTATGAGGGGATTTGTATGAGGGGGAATGTAAACTAGTTTTCTAATCCAATATGGCTGACCTTATGACGCTCTCTCATTGGTTCGTTTATATTTGTCGCAAGCGACTTGTTGCCGGAAGTGTACACACGGTGCGACAACGCTGCTTTCACTAATTTTGACGCTGCGATTAGTCAAACTGGTTTGAATTCGTGCGACTGATCGCGGCGACAAAATTCTGCCGCAGCGACAACGATTTTCATAAAATTAACCATGTCACACAAAACGAATTGTTGCGGCGACTTGTCCCCGCGACGTGTAGCAGCGACTTATCGCCTAGTGTGTCCTGGCCTTTACATCCAATTCAAACCCTTTGGGAATAAATAATTTATATCATATAAATATGAATGTTGAATATAAATATCAACATTGAGTTAGCCGATTAGGTCTATTGACGAACTTGAAAAAGATTATTCCCAAAAAGGCAATCAAAATGGAATGGTCAATTATTATACAATTTTAATGTGTTATGGGCTTTGGTTGCTATTAAATCCAAAGGGTACGATTGACAATGGCAAAAGAAACCTTAATAGTGATCAATGGTTTTGCTGTTTTAAATAAAAAGAAGTCACAAAATATCTTTGAATAATAAGTAAAACTTGATAGGACGAAACAGGAGCACTCAAACTTGGCAAAAGTTCTCGTCACTGGAAGTGGTCTATATACAGGAAGGGAAGAAGAGAGGCCCTGGTGTAACTCATGTGGCGTAACTCATAATGATAATCTTGATGATTCAGCCAGTTTCCTTGAATATTTTTTTCCAGAAAAGGGAACAGTGACAAAAAAATATGCTACCATGCCGATGTTATAGTGCCCGCGTACGTTGTGCATATCCTTTAAACTGATGTTGTCTTTGGTGAAAAGTATTATAAGGGTTTTTACAGAAAAAAAGGACGCTCTGCTCCCCAGTCACGTGTGAATGGTTTCTTACCTACCTACTTTCTACAGGGGTTTGAATAAAAGATGGCGCCTGGTTTGAGTACAGTAACTGACTATTGTCTTTGTAAAAATGAATTTGAATCCCAGGTTTGAAAAAATGCATCTTTAATTTAATAGACCATTTTACAGTTATAAGTAGCTACGTTACCTGACCTAAGAATCGAAGCGAGGTTGTCGGTGACCCTGCTTTGATACAAACCTTTGTGCTTTTCTAATGTTAACTTAGACTAATTAAAATTACAACCACACAATTTACATGATAAAAGCAGTGAGGTCTGTATCAATACAAGGTCACCGGCAGCCTCGCAGCCATTCACCGGCTAGGTCACTGAGCAAAAAACTGTAAAATGGCCTCTTACTTCGATTTAGGGAAAAAAGTCGCCCACTTCTCCAAGTGAAATAGTCGACGCTTTTCGTCGGCTGAAGATATACTTATTGAAACCTGACTGACTGTAAAATTCTCCTTTTCATATTTCAAACTGTCAAAAACTTGCATCCTTGTTAATTATTATCACTTATTCCACCATTAGTAAATTTAAAAATCTCACCTCCTTTTGCGACGCTTTAAATATTGTATGGAAAGTCTCATTGGAAAGCAAACTTGGCTCGCCTCTTGACGAAACTTAAGGAAAGCTCGAGTTTTCAAATGGTTATAATATAAAATCTTGACCTTCAGTGGCATTTCTCGGGAAATTTACATTCTTGCAATTTTAATTGACAAATTCAAAAAACACTTAAAAGTGTTTTTTGAATTTGTCAAGGTTATCTCGCCACCTTGTCTTTGGTCGTCCACGATTTCTTGCATGATCTCGATGGGTGAATGTAACTTGTGTTGTCCAGCGGTTATCACTTCTTCTTCCGAAGTGGCCTGCCCTTTTCATTTTACTTTCCCCTAGCTTTAAGTTTACAAATTTTATTTTATTGGTCATGTGACCAGTTTGTTGGAAATGGCCTATTGCACCAAAGCTGCAACACCTACCCCTCTGAAGATTCTTTCACGCAACCTCTTCACATCGGTCACTCTCCCAGCACCATCCAAAAATGACTGCCATTCATTCAGTTTCAACGGCTCACACCGCGTCACCTCTGGTACTTCACCAAGATCTCGCTACAGTTGTAAAATAACGAATTTAAAGTACAGTAGGCCTTTAATTGCTCATCAAACAAGCAGAGGCCTTGTTCAGTCCTTACGTTTTGGAAAAAAAATACTTTGTGATGAATTTATCACCTCAGGTTCAGAACCATGTGGGCTGCTGGCTGAGTTTTTCGGCAGTGGACCCAACTTCATCTCTACCAAGCTTAATACAGATCCAAATAGACAACTTGTTGTTTCCTGCCAGTTGGAGTTTGTTACCCATGTTTTGCTTCATTGGAGTTGTTCCTTTACAAAATATGAATTTCACCCATCCCCCCTCAGTGTTCGACACAAACTTTCTTACTAAGTACTTTGCCCTTTGGGCAACCAGTTTCTTTCTTTGGTTGCCCATGGTTTTTTTTTCGGTTGCCCATTAAAACTCAAAGGAGGCTTGTAAAAATGTCAAATTTGCCCACAAAAGAGGACATCATAAAAAGCTATAACAAACTGTTATCTGATAATTTGGTGTTCACTAGTCACTACAGTAGTAAGTTAGTAAATTTATGCGTTGCAACCAGATCAAATGTAATTGACAAAATTTCAAGAAATAAACGAACAATGAGGTAACTATCAATAAAATCTAATTTTAAGGGACGGACCATTGTTTTCCTGAGGGGGGGGGAGGGGGAGGGGTTATGAAAAAATTCCTCTGCAAACTTTTTTTTTATGCACCTCTGCAAACATTTCTTCCGAACAACTTCCTGCAAACAATTTTTTTGGCGATATTTTTTAACCACGTTCTGACACAAAGAAGAGCTTCCCTTTTTAGTGCCGTCAATCTTTATTTAGTTTAATATTTTACGGCGTCCAATGAATTCGAAGAAGAGAAATCTACAAAGCGGATCGACATCCACCAATCACTGCCCGGGAACGTTACCTTTTGACACCTCTGAACTCGTTTTCGTTTTCTGAGATGTACAGTATGATAATTGGCGGCAGTGAAACGTGAAACCGTTGCTTGAATTTTAAGGATGTTCGCGCCAAAATCTTCCTACGGCGAGTTTTCTTAATTTCTCGCCTAGAGTTTAGGTCATAAATTACTTACTCCAAAAAAAAAAAAAAAAAAAAAACTGGGGGTCACCGACTTTGTTTCGGAGAAGATGGCTGTCGAAAAATTTAATTTTTTGTCATAAACCGTATGCAAATTAAATGGCTGTGGGTAATCACTGAAACGAGCGTGTGAGAGCGTGACGCACGGCCATTTCGTGACAAAAGACCAGCGGTGGCAGTCGTTGAATATTCTATCTGGCACTGCGGGATCGCGGTGGCAACTACTTAATAGGGAGCTTACATGGACACTGAATAATAATTATTACAATGTCATGTATTTTGCATGGTCCACATGTTATTCTTCTTACCTTATCAGGCACTGTGGAGTGACCGTTAGCTGGGGAAGCTGACGCAGTATCTCCCAGATGTTCAAACTCTACATGTACGTCCTTTTTGATAGCACTGTGTTGTGCCTGATGAATTTCGGCATTCTCAGTACCCTGTTGTAATCCCTCATACACATCCCGCACATATCGTGTGACCTTGGACAGTGCATCCATTCCGTCATAATATGCACTGTGGATGAATCTTTGCCACTAAGAACCAGAAAAACAAAATGTTAGTTAACATTTAACAATTCCCACTGGTAGATTCTTGTAATGACAACAGTGCATGTAAAAGTTAACATTCACCTGTTGTGATTTATATTAACCCATGTCAATGGATTAACCCATCATCACTATTTTTTTTTACAAGTGCTCAGTCATAATGAGCAACAACTCAATATTTGCAGAATCTTCATCTGAGATTTAAAAAAATCTTGAAAGTTCTTATGTCTAATGATTTCATACAGTGAAAAGGGAACCTTCTTTTGTGCTTTAGGTCTTGCACATCGATCATTTCCTTCACTTTTGATAGCCATTAAAGTTACATTGTATACAAAGTCATGCAATATTCAAATGAGAGAAGTACATGATTAATTATTGTAAACATAGGAAACAATCTACTGTTTACAATTTCATGTACCTGGTTTTCAACTGTTGAAGCAATTCTGAAAGCACTTACATGTATCTACAGGCTTGTCCTTGGCAAGTCTTGCCAATACAGTTTGTGCAACTTACAGTACTGTACAATCATAATTTGTATTTTAAAACACATTCTATCAATTCTATCATCACCTTTTTTACTCAAATGTACAATGTTCAAGACAGTATAATTATGACTGTTAAACAAAATTAATAATTATACATTTATACAAAATTAATGTACGTTAACAACTAATTTAACTATTGAAAAGCTCGGGGAAACTATTATAATATTAGTATCACCCAATTAGTGGACTCACGCAATCCTGCATTTTGATTGGCTACAATACTAGAGGACTATCATAATTAGTAATAGTCCTCGAGTAGCGAAAAGCGTGATGCTTTCTTTCGTTTTATTCCCAAATAAATATTTCTTCAACTTGCATTTGCTAAATATTAAACTTTGTTATTGCCTTTTCTGTCTGACTAGTTGGGTGATACTACCAGTAAAACAAATTAGACCCTTTGCCTTCAAGGGCCACGGGTCAATAGCCCATTCGGCTTTGCCTCATGGGCTATTGACCCGTAGCCCTTGCAGGCTACAGGTCTAATTGATAATTAATATAATAAAATAATTATTGTATTACTCAGCAATTGCACACGTTGCATGTCTTGAATATAAAATAAAGCTCTTAGACTAGGCAATTCATTTTGTTGTCTTACAGGTGCACCAGATGGGGGATTGTCTTCCGAGAATAACTGCAGCTGATCAAGTGACTTCTTCAAAGCACTCTGATCCTCTGCAACAACAAATAATTTGTTGTTGTATGGAGATCTAAAAAAGTAAAAGCAAAATGTGAGGTTGGAACACCAATAGATTAACTATAATTATACTGCATTTCAATCGATTATCAACTGAAGTTGAACTTAAAGCAATAAAATTACAGGTTGGTAAAATTATCTTCTGTGAAAATCCACATGGACCAATGCACACCTGGACCTGTGAGTACTTTTATTAACAACTTTAAGTCAGGATGTTCCCATAATGCTCACAGACAACAGCCCAAAGGCCTTTTCCCTCCAAATCAAGGGCTTATACTGTCACAGTGACAAAGCTTCTGATACGTACAATTTTAATTATTATGATCATGATGGAACATCCCTGGTATAAAGAGGAGGGATGGGGCTAGTTTAATTTACGGCAAAAAAGAAATGAACTTCAGTCATCACTCGAAACTGTGAAAAACACATTAAAGCATCACAATCAAGATTTTAAATAATATTAACTTTGTGAATGTTAATTTTAGTAACATGCATGTACAGGTACTACCATCATTCAAGAACTTACAGTACAAGTAATTTCTTAGTTTTCAGACTGTAGTACAGATGTCTACAAGCAGCAGTCTCAGATGCTTTTTTAAATTTTGTAATTTTGTTACAGACAAATGAAAATTATTAATAAAAATTAAAAATCTGGAACCAAAAATATAGTTTTCCTGCTCTGGAATCATGATTTTAAAATACAGTCATGTAATATGTGGGCTATTTCGTTCGGATCCACAGAACTTCGACAGCCACAATTCAAATTTGAATGTTAAGAAGGGTTATATAATGATCTAGAGAGAGCCAAGATGGTGTCATAGATGCTGGCTAACTCGAAGCCATAATTGTCTCTGTTCAAAGACGGCTTATGTACATGTAATCTTATCTCAATTGCCTCCCTTATGCGGCATTTGAATGTGTTATTCTCCGTGGCAAGAACTTAAAATTATTTTGCTGGAATCCACTGAATGACCCTAGCAATGTTCATGAACAGCTGAAAAATTCCTAGAAAGATGTTCCTTTACTCGAGTTTCTAATATAACCGAGAAGTTTCGCCCACATAATCTCTGTCACATTGTTCACAATGGATGCGCTTACACTGTTTTCTGTTTTATCCTTAACACAATCTAGTTGTGATCTTAAGGAATAGGCCACTTCAGAAAAATTAAAATACCATAATACTCTTTGTTTGTCCCCCCAAATTTTGCATAAGCAATTGTTTCCAGTTTCTCTTGGGGCTTACAACGGTCCCAAGAGAAAACAAAAACACAATGCTTATGCAAAATTTGGGGGGACAAACAAAGAGTATTATGGTATTTTCCCGAAGTGGCCTATTGAAAGGCTTGTGGACAAGTGTGACCTCATGTGATTTAAATGCCCTTTGGAGGTGTTCCGAAGTGCCCTTGCTGTACATGTATGGGACTGATTCAGCATTATTCGTTTAAACAGATTCTTCAGAATCTCTCGAAACAGATCCAGTGTTCCGTATTGTTAGCAACCAATCAGGATAGTTGTTGGCTTTCAAGGTTTGCTTAACGTGTTAAATTTCCTTCACTTTGAAAACTTTTTCAGACACCAAGGTCTGAGCTCGAAGTAGCAGAGTGTTAACTACATTGCACTGACAGATCATTTATTTTGTAGGTGGTGGATAGAATGTAGCTGAGAATTAATTACATGTACACTCACTTCGTCAACCAAATGTATCTCTGCAAGCGACGAATCAATTCACTAATACCACCACAATGAAAATGTAATGCAGGGAGAGTGGTACCATCCTTGAGTATGAAAACAGCATAGGACCATGCTAGTTTGGGATCAGATCGTCGAATTGAATGCAGGTCTGAAGTGTTAAAGTTGATGGCATATTTTGACCTTCGCTTCCTTTTAGGTGCATTTGCACCAGCATCTGAAAATTAAAGAAGCATTTTGAATTCACATAAAATAAATGTAGTTTACAAGTAAATTAAAACTGATGCATATCTTTCTGTCATATGCGAGGAAATCCCGTAAAGACCCATGGATGTATAGACCCATTTCAGCCGCACTCGTGTATAAGCTGCACCCCCAACTTTCAAGCATGATTTTGGAAAAAATAGGACCTCCAAAAATGCATTCTTGTAAAAAAAGTTGGTCGTTTGTTCACAGATGTTAATAAGTTAATCAACTCTGAAAATACCTTTTAAAAGTTTCTTTTTAATCAATTTCACTATTCCCTGTAACTGACAACAATTGTCTTCATTGTTAAAGCCCACAGTTGAAATGAAAACAACAGAATTTGCACGAAAAAAGGGCAAGAGAATGATGCAAAACGCATTTAATGAGGGAAGTCCGGACACGGAAATGTTCGCTTTAGAATAAGAAAAAACTTATTGCTAAACAAGAGTTTAACAACCCCATGGACAAACACGCCGTGAAAGTAGTGAAGGGCAATGAAACGGTCATAAGCAGCTGTGTGTGCCGAGGAATGGAGATTCTATCCCAGTTAGAATTTAACTGCTCAAACAAAGTGCACAATGTAACGCTTGAAAGAACTACTGGCGAGCAAGATTCAGGTTTAGAACCTGAAGGTGCAAACAAACGGCTACTTTTAGCCTGTTCCAGGCTCTCAGATAGTCGAGAAAACGACAAAGAACTGCGTGTAAAAGGCGAGTGGGGGCTTGGGTCAAGGCAAGGCGAGAGAGCCTGTAACCATCTCTTTAAATTCTTCATTCCGGTATACCAGCTCCTGGTATACCCTCTGATTGGTCAATTTTGACAATTTACATCAACACTTTCCTCATCATTCTGATTCACGCGCGGAGCTTACGCGGAGCATGAAAGAAAGAGGTCAACTCTGTCGCCGAATGTCTTAAAGTATTCCCAAACGTACAAGCGCTCAGATTCGAGCAAAACTTGTGTCTGTTGACCTTAAGTTGAGAAGAAGATCCGTTTGCAATGCTTCCAACCCGTTTTGGTAAAAGCATAAATTTTCAGTTACTTCCGAGCGTTGCGAAAGCACTTGAACGTTGTGATACGACATCTCTGCACACTGCTTACAATAATTATAGCATCACCGGGTACGATATATAGTTCAAATTTTATCGCACATACACAACTATTATGTCCCCTGCACGCCACAATTGTTAGCATTCGACGGCGCTCTCTGATAACTCTGACGAATGAGAAAAAATACAATATTATGTTATTCTTTCGAATTTCTTATGCAAATACTTGGCAGGGTATTCGAATTCACCAGCTAAGGTCAATTAAATTTCTGCCTTCATCGCCTCCGAAAAAATGAGAGAAAAAAGAAAAAAACACTTTGAAAGAGTGCAAAAATTTTCCGAAAACAGGCGTGTATTTCCGTTGCATGTGGCCACTGAAATGTCTTAAAGCTTTAAAAGATCAAGCGATTTCAGGGAGCAAAGGTGATGGTACGTGTCTGTATACTGCAAATGCAATTGAACCTATCCACACGAAATATCAATCTTTCACATTCATTATCGGTTGTCCTGATGCATCAGAACTGATTCAGAAGTTTATTGATGAGACCATCTTATCATCTAGGCCAGAAACTTCAATGGTCGGGTTTCTGTTTTCCTTGGAAAAGCCAACAGAGCGTCGGGAACTCACAGTTTTTGAACTGGTGGTTGTCATTTGGTCGAATTTAAATTTCCGGTCGGTGATTTCCTTGACACTCGTTCCCCAAGCGCTTTGATATTGCCTTCGTGCGCTTGTAAAGTTATTTTCTTTACTTCTGGCTAACGTACTCACACAAGTGAGACAACAGTGACAACTGAAAGTTTTTCGTTCCGCACAAGGTCCAACCCGAAGGAAGCAGCAACTTCGGCAAACACAACATTTTCGCCCCCAGTGTAAGAAACGGACAACGCTAAAATAATGAGGAAACTCTAGCAATCTTCATTCCCAAACACGTCACGCTTTTCTTGGAAAACCTGAAAAACTTAGAAATATGGCCTTTAGAGAATTAACGCATCACCTGTGAACAACAATAAAAGAATCGCGCTTGACCTCGCGTGGAAACACCAATGCCGCCCATTTTCAACACTTTGACATTGACATTTTGACATGAGAAAGGTTATTTGCAAAGTGGGCGGAATGAAGAATTTAAAGAGATGCTTACAGGCTCTCCTGCCTCGCCTCCACCCAAGCCCCCACTCGCTTTTCACACACAGTTCTTTTCGTTTTCTCGACTATCTGAGAGCCTGGAACAGGCTAGGCTACTTTAGGAGCCACCACTTTTACCAAAAGCAGTGATCAACAACAGGTTTCAATATGTTTAATCTTTTAATTAGCTACTGAAGGTTAAAGTTCAGTTTGTGACCCCCACAAGCCAGTTTACTCCCTCTGAAAGCAATGGTCTCATGTATAAGCTGCACCCACAATATTTGGCCCAAAACTTACTTGCAAGGCCAACGGCCAACTGTAACTGTTTCTACCACCTTCAAATTCACGGCAAATTTACTATGCAGCCTGCATGGCAGAAACATTTTCCAGTTATCATTTCACTCCACCGAAAAGAAACTGTTACATAATTAATACATAAAATTATGTGCCTGCCCAAGCACCTCCCCACATTCTAGGCACATGTTTGTTTCATTTCATTTTCAATGGCAAAGAAATTTCAACTAGTTCATGGCATGTTTCAAAGAAATAATCTTTAAAAAATCGGATAAAAAGAGCATTTTAGGTTTAAGATGCAGTGAACTGACAAAGAAAAAGAAGGTACACGACAATAATTGAAATGAACAAAAATGATGCATGTAATATGAAATGAATCATAAAAATTATATTGAACTGCAAATATGAAATCAAGTGATAGCTATGATCCTCGCAGTTATGAAAAATTTTTATAATTACATGTAGTAATTGTACAGAAGCCTGAAAAATTCACGACCTCAACGGGGTTTGAACCCGTGACCTTGCGATGCTGGTGCGACGCTTCAACCAACTGAGATACATTTTATGAAGCCACTGATGTTGGGCATGACAATTAATGGGTTCAATCATGTTCCTGTGATGAATGAATCAATGAATGAAATGGTAATTTGATATGAAATGAATTAGAATTCATTTATATTGAACTGCAGATACGAAATCAAGTGAAGCTATCATGATCCTTGCAGTTATGAATGCAATTTTAGCAATTATTTTTTGCAGGCTTAAAATTGCATTCATAACTGCAAGAATCATAGCTTCACTTGATTTCGTATCCGCAGTTCAATAATATTATTATATGATTCATACATGTATCACATATCATTTCATTTGTTGATCCATTCATCACAAGAACATTTGAACCCACAAATGGCCAGCTCAAGACCAACGTACATCAGTGGCTTCACAGCTCAGTTGGTTAAAGCATTGCACCGGCATTGTGAGGTCACAGGTTCAAACCCCATTGAAGTCCTGAAATTTCCAGGCTTCTCAATGCAATTGCTAAAATTGCATTCACAACTGCAAGGAACAATGTAGCTCTGGACACCAAATAACTGAAATCTTGTTATAAATCTTAAGAGTCACTGAATGTAAAAGATCGAAGCAACAATACTGCTATGTGTCTGTGTTTTGAAACTGTGTTGCCCTTGTTTGTTTATACCAACACATGTACATGAACATAAACTTCACCGGAACTTCAAACTTTTTCATTTTTTTTCCCCAAAATCTGATCTTCCAAATTGTGGGTGCGGTCTATCTAAGGGTGCAGCTTACACACAGACTTTTACCATATTTTTGGCATGCATGGTAGAAAGAAAGCAAAAGTGAAATTAGTATACCCTCTCCTTCATGCTTGCTTTGGTGACAAGGTTCCATTCCGAATAATCACTTGACTCCAACTCAAATTCTTCTTCTTCATTCACAATAGGAGACCAGTCCACAAAACTACTGTTGTCCTGTAGAATTAATTTTTTTTTTTTTAGGAAAAAAAGAAACATGTTGATCATTGCAGGTTTAATAGTACTGTAAACATAAACAACAACAAAAAAAACTCAACCATAGTCAATAATTAATTTTTTTTTCTCTCCGGCTGCGAAGGAGACTATAATAAAGGGCTCTTTCATGTATATGGTGTCCAGACCACATGGTGCAGATAATGTGAAGAAATAATAACTGGAACATTTGGAACTGTCAGTTCCAAAAGATCTAAAGAAGAGACTAGAGAATATTGGTATAGAGACCAAGATAGACGAGCTTCAGAAAAGTGTTATTCTGAACACGGCAAGGATTCTCAGGAAGGTCCTAGAAGTTTGAGGAGACTTGTTGTCACCAAGCTTCCTGGAGTACGGAAGTTCCATTGGAAGTCCAATGTGCGAAAACAAGATAATAATAATAATAATAATGAAGTTATTTAAAGAGGGTAGCACATATTATGCATCACAGAGCCTGTCATCCTCAAATCAAACTCAACCCATATCAAATCAAATCAAACATTGGTTTTTGAGGAAAAGGGAAAAAATTCAGGCTGGAACAGGATTCAAACCTATGACCACGCGATTGCACTGCACTCAGCTCTATAAAATCAAGCCAGCTCGGAGAGCACTTAAATGTCCAGTCAAGAATGTAGATTTTACTCTCAGACTGTCTAACACCAGGTGATTTTACTTGCACATGAACTGGGGGCGTCCTAGGACGTTTGAGGTGCCAATGGGTTAAGTCTGACTAATCCTTTGCTTTTTTTGCTTATGATTTTCTACAACAAGGTACCAGAAAAGATTAGCGAAGGGATTTTTAGCTTAGGGTAAATGCAGCTGTTTAGGCTTATTTGAGGAGCATCATTAATGGGGGACCCATTAATACTGCATTTCTAGTTTTTTGATTTGTTCACTCAATCTCGGTTATCAGCTCCTATACCGTATGACCTAATATAATGCAAACTGAGTACTTCAAGTGTTGCCAAGGTGGAAAGTTGACTTGTTTTAATTTCCAAGTGTCAAAGCATTTAGAATTTTAATAAAAATTTAATAAAACAATATAATAATCATAATCCATTTGCACTTGCAATAAAGTTGGATGTTAGAAGTTGTAGTATTTACAATCATATAAATGACATGAAACTGCATTTGGAGTCTGACACTGAGTGCAAAGTGATGACTGTAGCAGTCCAATTTGCTTACATTTCTTTGAAAGATTGAGCAATTTGAAATCACTTTACTTAAAGATTAAATCCTGGACAAACAAGTTTTCAGGTTCAAGTTTTCAGTAATATTCAGTAGCTTTTGTTACAAAACAACAACTTTTCGGGTTGACCTAGTTTTGAACTCTTCTCGCGTAACAATTGTATTCTCCGTTGCCAACTTGCATGTCAACAATAGATAGATGCTTTTACTTGGGGAGGCCTAATTTACATATTAAGCTTAGTAGTTTCTTTTAGGCCTCCTCGCCACCAATGTAATTCAATAATTTTTCTTTCCATCTTCTCTTTTTTGATTGTTCATATTTGTATTTTAATTTCTTCTTTCTGTGGCAAAAAATAAAAAAATAAAAAAAATAAAAAAAATTCGGTAAAAAACACTTACAACAAAGGGCATACAGTGCGAAAACAAGCATAATGCCCCATCTTTTTATTGCACTTTTTAAATGTCCTGTACCTTGAGTATACCTTGAAATAGATGTACATGTAGATGTTTGAAGTGCGGGCTATATGAATTGAATTGCAGAAGTGATGGGTTCAAAGCTACCTGAATTTTTCAGGTACCAAGTTTGAGGTACGTACTGTAAGTTACGGACCAAGTTTTTCCCATTGATTTACGGCCCGCGCGCTTTGCAGGAAATTAAAACAAGGATCTGTAACTTACAGTAGCAAACGAGAAAACAAGGTTAATCTGGCGCACAGGCAAGGTACATGTACATGTACTAGTCGAAGTCAAGTGAAAGGTTCAACTGCCAGTGACAAAGATTGCCTTGAGGCTTGTCGAAATCCAAAAAACTAAATCTTCTTGGCTGTTTGAAATAGTTGCTTGCAAGATTCAAACAGTTTTACAAGTTTATCTATAAACAGAAACAACATGAAAAATGAGCTACATTACAAGTACATGTAGATAATGACTGTGTTATCGAAATTTTAAATTTAGCGGGTTGTACAGCGGGCTGTACGGAGGAAAACGGCCCGCTAATTTAGCCAATATGAAAAAAAAAAACAGCACGCGTACTACCTGAGATTATTATTACTTTTTAGGAACATTCTCTCAATTTTGTAATGAATATTAAGTTTTACAAGTAAATAATGAGCGCAAAAAATTTAATTTGTTGTAATTTGGAAACTTCGACAGTAGCCAAGTCCCACACCAAAATGAGTTTGCTGATGATAATGCGACTCCTGTTTCAACTACAAAACAAATCAGGTTTACTGTAAATTATTAAATTCTCAACCACGGATATTACATGTAAATGCATTTCTCATGCTCTGATTGGTTCACTCAATCTCGGTTAACAGCTCGTGGGCGATTCCACTGTCAGGGACGTTACATCCACACACAATTTTTAACTTTTAGACTGGCACTGACCAAAGATGAACAGCAGTTTTAACTCTTAACTTTGATGAACATATTTGTGCATACTGACATCATGTTAATTGTGTGACTCAGACTTTCCCTTTAATATGCTACATTGTATCTTTCAGTCTGAGAGAAATATTAGGAAAAAATACATTGTCACGGACATTATGTAACATAAAAAACAACCACATTGCCAGTCATTATTTTCTTAATTAATTGCCATTTCATGTCAAACCTATGGAACAAATGTATTCAGGGATGTTTTGGGGATATTACATGATTAAAGACGGCATGATTAAAGACGGTGGAGGAGGTGGTGTTGTTTGGTCAACTCATAGACCAGTCAATAATATTTTGACATCAAGAAATGGTCTTTCTAATCTATGCAAACAAGCCTTACAAGATCCCCTAGCAAGCTATCACAAATGATTGTGGTATCTTCACTTGCCTGTATGCAAGATGTCTGGGAACCAGGTTTTCCGTGATCACTCAAACCAACATTTCAGCCTACAAGCAACTCTTACTGATGATCCAACAATTGCATCAGAAAAAGCTGTCTCCAATTCCACCATCACCCATTCAACCCTGGGGGAATACTATTTTACTCGTCTGTTGATTATGTCAAAAACTACTACTTTGGCAGGGTTTTGGACTCAGCTGGCAGTTTTGTGCAATTCAAGTTCCTGCACAGAGTAGGAGCAACCAGCTATCATTGGCCAAGACTAGACAATGTGTATTGAGTGCACCACTCAAATGTCTTTTTTGGTCATGTTACATGTACGTAGCACTTCCATGTTTCATTAGTGGGCCATTTCAGATTCCAGAGCAGCAAGCTGTCAGTGGAAAAACTTTAAAATTAATTTTAAGGCCATTGGAAAGCATAAGAGGTTTTATTAATTTAAGAACTGTGAGGAAAAACAAATGAATCAAAAAATGGTAAAACCCTGAAGTCTTGAACTGCCAGAGAAAATGAACCTTTAAATGGCCATTCGTAGCCATGTTTTTCATATAATATAAAGTGTCTGCTAAGCGTAAATGTGCTCAGAATGAGACATTGTCTTTCATCAATGTTTCATTTTTTCAACCATTTTAATTGTTTGTACTCAAGTCTAGGAAGTGTAACGTCCGTGACAAAACATCCATGACAAACTGGCAGATATATCTAAAATTTTATGGTTAACCAGAGTTTTGTCTCTATCAGGGGTGAGAGTTTCTATTGGATGTTTAGCTTTGTAGCAGGATTGTCTTGAAAATGTATGACATAGTTATTTTTAAAGAAAGAAAAAAATTGTCTAAATAAATTATCATGGAAGTTACATAACATCCGTGACATTAGTTTACATGTATGTTGTTGCTGCCATTTCTAGAAATTACATACTTTGGAAAAAAGTTACCGTCTCAGGTCGGAATGTATTGATTCCACTCTGGGGTTTTTTCTAACAAGAGTGTTTGGAGTCATTTACATTTTCCAAGATTGATTTTATCCAGACAAAATTGAGTATTATTCATATTACTTGCTAACAAAAATAATAAACCCAGAAATTGAGCACCCCCGGCCAAGCGAGTGCCCAAAGGACGCAACCTTCTAAGGGGGTCTGGGGGCATGCTCCCCTAGGGAATTTTTTAAATTTAGACACTCACAGATGCAATTTAGTGCAATCTGGGGGATTTAAAGTGATGAAATTTCACATATGGAATTGACACTTGCTTGGAGTCTGATAAGAAATACTGGAATGTTAGTTAAATAAACATTTCATGTGCGCGACGCCAAAAAATATTGCGGACGCGAATTTGTACGTGAAACTATTTTTCAAGCTTTTATAATATATCCAGTGACTTCACGTTCGAGCTAAAAATGTGTTGTCCGACATTTTCTGACTGGAACGAGACGGTCAAGCTTTCTGAGGAGGCAGCTCATTGAGCCGTCAACCGGCCGGTTTTGAGAAGGCTGATGGTATCAGAGTAACCACTCAGAATTTCAGGGCTGTGCAATATTTTAAACTCAATGACAAGTTATTTGTCAAAATTATATTATTTGGTATGGAGTTGCTCTCTGTTAAACTTGAAGACAGTCTTGCAGAGACTTCTCATCACCTCTTGCCGGTTTTCACTGACAAACCATCATCGACACCATTCACCAAATAAAGACAACAATCAACGAGATGAAAGAAGATGAATATTGAAAAAGTCTCACAAAGGTTCAGGTCTGTGCGATGTTTCGTGCGGGAGATCTCCCGCACGAAACATCGATATTCGAAAAAATGTTTTACTCGAAATCAAATTTGGAAACGCGTAAAATATGACGGCTGGAAGCTAACAAAAACATATGTCATCAAGGTTTGCCATAAAAAGCCTGTAGCCATCTTCTGAAGGCTCATAAACATCTCATGTGAGTTCACGACGTGACTTCATTATTTTCAAGGTCTTCGATTTCACGCCGTGAACTTTTTCACTGAGCATAGTGAAAGGAATTGCAGCAATAGTGAACACCCCGTGAAATTTCAATTTCACGGAGTGAAAATAATATTAAATTCACGGGCTGTGACCGTGAAATTTATTTCACGGTTCACCATGAAATCCATAAGCCCCCTTTTCACGTGAAAGGTCACAAATGTAAAAATTCAGTTAAATATTACAACAAAATTAAAAGACAAACCACGGAAGTTTCTTAGCTAAAAAGTACGTTTGTTTTACTCTGACAGAGATAAATGATTTAACATTCTTCCCTGTAGTTCATTCAATGTAAACAAGAATGAGAGACTGCAGAAATTTTGGTGTTTTCACAATCAATTGTCATTAGTCTTTCGCTGAGAATTCCAAATACAGAGTTTTAAATAAAAATTGTTATTTTTAATGTTATTTTTTTTTGTTCATCTGTCTTTTGGCTTGTCTTTTACTGTTAACTCGCAGCTTTTTTTTCTTTTGCAGTACCATACTTTTTTCATGCAAACGTAAAGCCAAAAAACAATTTGACCTGGCATCAGAGTAGACTTAAAAGAAGAGGAATTATGAAGCGGAAAACATGTTCAGTCCTTCCTTATATACCGGTAGTGTGTGGAATAATTGTTTGCTTAGTGCAACTGCAAGACATGCATCACATGCCGGAAAATGTCCATCAGAGCAATTTGCAGTTAGCTTTTTTTGCAAACTATTTATTAAACTTAAAGAAGAAATGAGTGAATTTTACACGAGAGCATTTTTTTTTTATCTTCGAACTGCATTATTATCAAAGCTTAAAAAAGTAAAAGACCTACATGTAAAAACAGGTAAGGAAATTAGAAAATAATTCAGGGTGAACATGTGAGCCAAACAGCCACTGCTTGCACGACGTCTGGGTGACCCCTCAAGTGGTATAAATGACCCCCCACTTGAAAAAAATAACTGGAACGCTTGTACAGGTATAATTTCAACAACATGTAATACATCTTTTGAAAAATCTTGCTAAAAACACCACTCATGTGGAATCGCCCTCATATACCTTTATATTATAGTATGACCATATACAGGGTGTACGGTAAATTATTGCGCTTAGTGTTGCTAAACTAAAAATTTTTCGCCAGAAAGCGAAATTTCTCTTGGTATAAAGCAAAAAAACGTTTTTGTGGGAAGTTTGGATCAATTCTGAAGCTTACACTGTAGAAGCATGTGAAAAGGTAAGAAATGTTTTTGTGATGAGCCTGTGTCTGTCTGCCCAGCAGGTATTACACAACATTGCATCGTAGGACTTTCTACCTTTTTTCGCTCGTATTTCGTTCTTCCAAACTTTTGGAGTTTAAGGAATTTACTAATAAAACAATATTATTCCATCTGCGCTTGTTGGATGAGACTGGATGAGGTTGGATATGAGACTATTTACCATCTCATATCCACTGCGCGCTCTTTGAATAATAGCCGTTTTCATGGTTAGTTTTTCTCATTTGCATTACAATTTAATTTAACGTGGATGCGAGGCAATTTCGGGTTAAAAGTACAAAATAACCCGAAATTGCCAACATACATGCTAGATTGAATAACGCAAATGAGAAAAACTAACCATTAAAAGGGCTGTTGTTAATTAGTATCACCCAACTAGTGGACTAATGCAAATGCTGCATCTTGATTGGCTACGCTACTACAGAACTAATAGTAATAGTTCTCGAGTAGTGAAAAGCGTGACACTTTCTTTTGTTTTATTCCCAAATAAATATAATTATTTTTCATTTGCATTTGCTAACTTCATTATTGCCTTTTCTGTCCAACTAGTTGGGTGATACTAAAACAATTAGATCCTTCGCCCTCAAGGGCCACGGGTCAATAGCCCATGAGGCGAAGCCTTCACCTCATGGGCTATTGACCCGTAGCGCGCAAGGGTACGGGTCTAATTGTTAATTATTGCAACTTTCAAATCAAATTTAAATCCGCAAGAGTTGAGTGCCGGCAATCGGACAGTGTACTTTACCAAAACTGTAGTTAACGTTTTGAAAACATCGCTAAGAGGATGACAGTCCTGTAGAGCCGGAATGTAAATTTTCAGCTGAGCTTACTTTTTCAACAAGCGTCACTTTCCCTGGGATTATGTTTGCAATCTGTGTTGCGGTCGGCACTGCGGTATGAACAAATACGCCGTCTTGACAATAAACAACCTAAACACAAGGAAAATGCAATTATCAATTGTCACAATCGACTAACTTATCTATGAGGCTAAGAGTTGTGGAAGAAAGCTGAACATAATCTCACTTTTCCTTCGTCAACAACATCGATATCAAGACATTGGTTTGATGTCTCGCCATTCATCGGAGAGATCGTAGCGGCCATTTTCTCGATGTGAAACCTCTACATAGCCCCTGATTGTCTTAAATAGAATATGGGACTAAACGTAATAGAAATGAAATAACAAAAATGCCCACAATAGTTGGTAACGGTTAAAAATATGAGGTAAATGGGGGATTCATGCCAAAAATAGTCCAGGATGTCATCAAAGAGAGGAGATTGGGAAGAAGGATTTTATGATGCATACATAACGTAAGACGTGAGTATTGTTCTTGAGAGCGAAGGAATAATGTCACCCTTTGCGATTTCTTCAGCTGGCAGCTCTTCCTGAGTTGAATAAGACATAGAGGACAGTGTACGTCTTATCATATGAAAATGGACTTAGATGGACTATTAAGGAGTAAACTTGTGGGGGTAAGTGCAAACCTGTGTAAAATGGTTGGCAATGGGTACAATTAAAATAATAGTTAACGAGGCGCAAAGGCGATTTCAGGTTTTACAAAACTTATTTTTCCACGGACCTTTGCTTAAAATAGAGACATCTTCAATTTTAAGGAAGTTCAATACGATTTCTTTAGTTCTTGACTAGCCTTTAAAAACAAAGCGAAAAAGTTGGAGGCAACGTCCGTTGGTAGTGAGAAATCTCCGCCACAAATATTTGACTGATGCATTAATTAGATTAGTTACTGTAATTATTTTAACAGAGTAACTGCAGAATACTCTGCCATTTTGAAGCCGCTTCTCTGAAGAGGCTGGATATGAGGATACGCATTGGAAAATACCACGCCAGTCCCCAAATACATCTTCTAATTATAAGTATACAGCTGCTTCGAGAGAGGTTGTCCAAACAAGCATGAAAGCATATGTGAAAATGCCGAAAGGGGTTATGGTAAACTGTCAGTTTGAGTCAATGAAAACATGACGGCAATTGATGCTATCGAAAACGTCACGTAGTTCTAAATACATGATCATGCTGTGTTACTGACATTGAAATATGAGCTAGAATGAGTTTCAAAATTCAATCAAATGATCCAGGCCATGAATTACAAACAAACAGGTAGGATTCACCAAGAGAGCAAGATTCTGAATACCTTGGCCTTGCTTATTTTATTTATGTCATGTTTTGCAGAGAAAGTTTAAGAACTCTGCACGTGCAGAGCCATCATTTTTGCTATTGAACCCTTTTGTTTTTGGACGTGTTTTGGTATCGTGATAGCGGGAGAGAACATTGTCGCGAACGCTCTTACGCTTCTTCTGGACAAACAGCTGTATTCTGAAGCAGATACACAGTGGAAAACACCACCCCTCCCCAAGTAATCTTCTATATAAAGTATTCTGAAGTGGATATGTGGTCATTCGCAGTCGAAAAGACCACCCCTACCCTGGCGGGTCTAAAACACAGGTCACATTCCACAGGTCACTCGTAGCAGGTCATTGTTTTACCTTTTGGATTGTAACCAAAACCCTCAATTTGGCTAACCCCAGCAGGGCTCGAAATTAACGAAAAAATCCAGTCGCATTTTGCGATAAGATACGAAAATTTAGTCGCAATTTCGCAAATTTTAGTCGCAAAATCGCCGCGCTGCATTGTGTTGTCAGCGGTTTAGCAGAAAAATATGAGCCCGCAGTACTTGTGTGTAAAGAAACTGCTGAAAATGGCGAATGATCGAAGGAATGGAGCTGTGCACGTAACATCGCAGCTAAATTACTATACAATTACGCTACCTTCAGAGAAAATTCACAGCAAGAAACAAAATAATTTTGTCATTTATTTATTTGTTTGTTTATTTTAGCAAAAGTAGCAGCAAAGTGGCAACTGCTAACCCTTTTGTTTCGAAAGAACGAAGGTGACAACAAGTCGCAAATTTGCGACTTCTCCAGATATTTTAGTCGCAAAGGGAAAAATTTAGTCGCAAATGCGACCGTATTGGTCGCAATTTCGAGCCCTGCCTAGGCCTATTAGGTTGCTTTTTAGGCCTAGGGTTAGCCAATTGAGGGTTTTGCGTCACTTTAAAAAATATGAAATAATAACCTGCAACAAGTGACCTGTGGAATGTGACCTACAGTGTTTTAGACCCGCCGCCCCTCCCCACGTAATCTTCTACATATATTCTGAACTGGATACGCGGATTCACAGTCGAAACAGCACTTAGGCTTAACAGTGAATGAATGCTATTTTCTTCACACGATCTGGGGAAAAGTGTAGTTAACCGAACTGTAAATAATTTATTGAAAGCTAAATTTTAGAAGAGTGCTTAGGCTTAATCACTGAAACGAGCGAGCAGAATTCCCCATAATACACTTTGTTTGCCCCCCAAATTTTGCATAAACCAATGTTTTCAAATGCTCTTGGGAATACATGTGTGCAGTGTCCCCAAGAGCATTTGAAAAAAATAGTTTATGCAAAATTTGAGGGGCAAACAAAGTGTATTATGGGGAATTCGAAAATAGAGAATACAGTACAGCCCAAAAATAATGCATGCACGCGCAAGAAGTGGCGCAAGAAGTTCTTGCGCCGCAAGAACACGCAAGCGGTCAAAAGAAGTTAAATTGCGGTTTATCCGCAAGAACATTCAAAGCGCAAGAAGATAGAAAGCTTTCCGCAAGAAGTTACGAACTTAACCACAAGACGCAAAAAGCGCAAGAAGTTAGCGGGTTCAACCGCAAGAGTAGTCGGTGTTGCTTTTCTGTGGTGATTACGGATTATGTTTTCCAAAACATAAATCGCTTTCAAAAGGAAGGGATATAATGGTATGTTTCCTCCTATTGGGAAACATTCGATGGCCGTGAGATCAGAACTCGATGTTTGGTTATCCCAATTTATCGCAGGCCGTATTTTACGCACTCGCTTAAAAGAAAGACCGGTGAACGTGAATGTTTCAAAGCAGTAACTAATTTCTGCACTTTCAGGAAAAAAAAACCTTCAATCACGCCATTAACTACCAAAAAGCAGGCTTGCAAGCAAAACAAACCGTCTAAAGAATGAACATTTGAATGTTTTAGATCGAACGCGTACCATTTGCATATGATGCCGGGAAGGTGACAGTGTTATGTGCTTAAGCAAATGTTGTGTGATATCTTCATCGGCAACAGAAAACTCGTGCTATCATAACAATACTAATAATAAATAACAAACCAAAGCTTCTGCATTTATAAGTCCTTTCAGAAACACTTATCAAGGGAACTACATTGTAGAATGTCACATGTGATATCAAAAGCGAGGAGAGTGAATGTTTCAAAATGTGAAATGCACATGAATGCAAAGATTTACATGTAATAAGGCCACTTTGAAATGTGCTTGTTTCATTCCTATTTGATATAATTATTTTTCAAAGAGAATGCACATCACCAAGAAAAGACGAACAATGACAATAATTGTGTTCCTGCAATTTGCATAACAACCATTACGCTGAAAACAAGTTGGTCACGCTTTTGTCACGTAATTCGCCATGGCGTACTTGTATTTATTTTTCCTTTCTTTTGGCTTTGTTAAGACGGAATAGATACAAAAGACGTCAAAACAAAACAAGTTCCCCATCAAATTGCCCTAGAGAATCAAACTTGATTCATGCTTATTTTATTTTTTCTCAGTGAACGCGAACAATCACATTTCTGGTTTTAGGTGACAATTGTGAAATAAAGCCACGTACTCGGGAGCAGGCAACAAATGAAAATGGCGAGCTTGAAAAATTCAGTCTTGTGAGTCTGCTTTCACTCCATTTTCCTTGAGATATTTAAACAGGAATGCAGAGGAAATTTCAAAGATTCCGACAGGAATCAATCCTAGCTTCACATTTATGTGAATTTCACAACAATGAATTCCTCTACATTCGCGGCGACAGTCCTACAAACGGTTTGCGTCGAAAAAGCCATTCTCATCACTACAGTGTACCTTGATAAACATTTGTTTCACTGGGATTTTTGGGTAGCAAAGGGGTTTCATCTGATATTTAGGCGATTGCTATCATGCGACTAGTCTTCATGTAAACGTAGCAAAAAATCAACATCATTGTGGCGTTTGTTTACATGTGATACATATAACTCCCGAGATTCGACCGTGCGGTGTATTGCCCTGAAGAATTTCGTCTTGTTGCGAGTTTTGTATATCACCTTCTTTCTGAGATGTTGCCGCAAAGAAGTTCTTGCGGTCAGGATTTTTTAACAGAAAGAAGTTCTTGCGGTGTCAACTTCCAACTGCAAAGAAGTTCTTGCAGCTGGTAGGATTGTGGCGCAAGGAGCCGCAAGAAGCCGCAAGAAGTTGCTGGCTTGCGGACGCAAAAAGAAGTTCTTGCGCGTGCATTATTTTTGGGCTGTACTGTAGGCTTTCTAACCGCATATCCAACCTTTTCAGGGGTACGGTTTCAATGTGGCAGGGTATTCTGCACTTAAGCCATGTTGACAAATAATATTTACCGGTACTTTTAAATTGAATTATTTTAATTTCTTTAAAGCCGAATTACAGCAAATTGTAAATAAAGAAAAGCAATAACAGTATAAAATGTAAGGTATGTACATGAGGGAAGAAGCTTAATTAAACAACAAAGTGCAGCTAAGCTTAAATATTTTTCATTTCTTATTTCAATCTGCCCATCCAAAGCAAAGGTGTGTCACTATTATAACCGAGACTTTCGCTTTTTCAGTGCCGTGCAAGCCACATTAACTTGGAAGAACTAGTAGTAATTTGGATGAGTCCAACAATGTGAGGACAATGTGCGAGCCAGCGAGTCATGCGAGCCAACATGGCGAGTCACGCAGTTATTAAAATCAAACCGTTTTAAAATGGGTGCTTGGACTTAAAACTGTTTATCAGCAGTATTTGAAATTGGTGCTTAGCCGTACATGTAAATGCGAAATTCGCATGACTTTCTGGCTCGCAAATTGTCCAGCCCAAGAGGCATTGGTCTATTCTCGATTTTACGTCACAAGATGCTTTGCTTTCCTGTTTTCAAGGAAATTTTTCATTGCCTCAGTTGGTTGAGCATCAGACCGCTGTACGAGTTTGGTCGCGGGATCAAAACTCCTGGCGGACCAATACAAAGGGTTACTCTTAGACTACATGACAGTAGCTTTCTTGGATAACTGTGATAAACCGTAGTCTCCCGTCTTGCAACCCTTAATGTTCATGAACCTGTGGGACTGGACATAAACAAACCCACACTCTTTTCACATTAAAGAGTACAGCATGGATTTCCCAGTTTTGTGGTCTATACTTTGAGGTATTTCATGGTTGACAGTGTTCGACACTAACGCCTGCACAGTTGCCTGGGTCAAGCGAAATATATCCTTGGGCAAGTAAAGCAACGCTAACACTTGCCCGATCTTGCAATCAGAATTTTGGTAGACTAATATTTTGCAGAACAATTTGATTTGCAATTAGGAAAGTGACTAGTAATATGTCGTAGTGACCGCAAACACCATAAAAAAAATGTTACATCTCTTTGCTGTCATTTATTTTCTGTTAAAAAATATATTGGTACAAACCTGAAAACAGATAGGAAGAAGGAACATGTTCATATCCGCCATCTTTCTCCATGCGAAAAAACCTTTGTTACAATGGAACCCAGCTTTCGCATGGCCAAATACGCTGCGATACGGTACTTTGATGTCGAACAAGCCCACAAGAAAATTCTACCTAAGGTCACACAATTTCAACCAGCCTAATCTCAGAGAGATATGGTCAAGGTATCTCCCTTGATCTCTTATAGAAATGGAAAATTGCTTAAACGTATGCTTGGTAAAGCAAAACTGTGAATGCCACAAGTAGAACAACATGGACACAGCAGGAGTCGTGTTGGTCTGTCAAACCCGTTTTACACACATTTTACTCGAAACTGACATTTTTACAAGCCTCCTTTGAGTTTTAACCCTTTCACTCCCAAGAGTGACACTTATAGATTTTACTCTGTCTAACGCCAGACGATTTTACTCATGAATGGGGAACCCCACAGGAGTGAAAGGGTTAATGGGCAACAGGTCTTTAGAAGGCGGGCAACCGAAAAAAAAAAAACATGGACAACCAAAGAAACAACTGGTCGCCCAAAGGGCAAATTAGTAAGAAAGTAACTGTCGAACTCTGGGTTGAGAAGATAATGGTTGGAGATTCTACGATGTACGTACTACATGTACATGTAGCTACACCAAACTACTCTTAAATCTGAGGGTAAATACATGTATTACGATAAATTGTGATGATGATGATATGAACCCTGTCCTCATTAGTATCCTCATCATTGTTATTTGCTTTTCGCTTCACAGTATAAACATGCGGAGTTCAGTCGACAAGACTGCTTGAGAGCACTGCATCAATACAACTACTTGAAACCAGATAAGCAAAAATTTAGTAAGAAAAATAATTTTCTGTTTATATAGCCTTTGGCGGTATGTGACCTGCAAGATTAGTGAAGTGCTTTTGAAGGATTCCCTCATTACTCACCATGAAACCATACATCTTTGCTCATAATTTTGGCAATTTCATTTTGAAACACATCAGTAATTATTGTGGATTTTCTCTAAGACCATCCTCATAGAGGTTCATTACCTAGACTAAGTATATAGCATAATACCTTGGAATATCATCCCTACACCACCCACTCGTCTAGGCATGTTTTGAACATTACATGTACAGTAATCCAGGTATGAAGTAAAGCAGTCCTGCTATGATAGGTTGCCATGAATACCTATATTAAAATTTGCTGTGGCTGCCACTATGGCACTATGAAGGATCTGACACCGACCTTCTGGGCCATCACCCCTTAACACCCATTGGTCGGCCATTATGAGGTTGACGGTTGATCAGGGTGTGCATGTTTGCCTTTAAAATACTGTATTTTTGTTTTTTGAACCAACTTACATGTAGTTAAAATTAATAAATTAATTCAGCATTTCAAGACAGAAATATTTCTTTTTTTTTTTAGTGCATAATAATGGCCGTGAAGTCGAATTGCTTTCCCTGAGTGGGACTCTTCCTGTTGCCATTAGAGGTGAGATGACTAGAAGATAAATAAATATAATCATGATGATGAATTGGTTTAAAATTGATTTATTTACGGTTGATTTATCCTTTTTGCAAGGTCTCAGACAGTATGTTTTTTTTTTTAATTGAGTGAAACTGACTAAATTAAAGTTAGAAATTCATCTTGACAAGAAAGGTTTTTTTTTAGTTCGCTGTTTTTTTCTTTCAGTGAAGGTACTGGTGTTACCACATGTAAGTTACGTTAATTTTTGGGCTGGCTGACCGCTGCATCTTAAAGTGATAAATTTAGTTAACAACTGCATCGAGCTGAGTGGAAGGTGGGTGCCTGGGATGTCCAGGGGCCTCCACTGTGATCAGCCAGCACCTAGACAGTAAAATGCTCCTAATTGGCTAGCAATCCCCGCAACCCAGCCATGAGCACCCACACACAGGGACATCCAGGCACCCGTCACACTGTGATAACAGTGGAAAGAGAAAAAAAAAGGGGGAGGGAAGCAGAAAAATAAGAAAGCACTACCGCTGAAAAACAACCGCTTAAAGAAAAGCAAAGGCCGCACAACGCTCTTCGCAATGTGGTTCCAAATAGCTGCTACGCTGAGACCGCGTGACCTACGTGAGCCTGTGCACGTTTGCCTGAGACCGCTGACTGCTAAGCAAACCGCTCCATCATGGACCCCGATGCACAGGAAAACCAGCATCTCTTTGTTGTTAACTAGGTTAACTTGCATTTAACCACATTTAAACTCATCGCCAATAGACCATATTGATTTTTGTGTTCTCAGTATTGGACTGGAACTGCATATAGCTTGCAATTAAGGCTAATGCTGTGGAATTTTCTCAAATGGAAGTACTTTTTAATATAAATTATTTCCCCACATTGTCCTCCATTGCAAGCTATTTCCAGTGCAATACTGAGAATAATTATGGTCTATTGATGAGCTTAGGGACTGGTGCCTTAAAGTTAGCGGAAAGGGGCCTGTTTTGATCCAAAGCATCTACAAACCACCACTGGCACACTCGAACACGATCCAGTGGAATTAAACATTTACCAGCCTGGCCAGGTACTTACAGTACCTCCACGACTAAATAGCCTGGGGACAGGAAGGGTGGGACTCAGTTCATCCACATTGATTTGCAAAAATGGCCTGCAACTTTAATACCGGTAAATAGGAGCAAAGATTACATGGCCATGTACAAACAAGCCCTGCCGGATTCCTGGGCACTTCCAAAATAAAGGCACTCCCATTTGTCGCAAAAAGGCCATGTGCGCTGCCACATTGGCTTGAAATTAAAACATGCCTAAATTACGTTGTTACGTTGAGCCACGTTGAGCCACATTAATTTACTCAGCTTTAGAAAGTAGGGACTGATATTTTTTTCTTTAGTCAGGCCTTCTGACAGGGTGCGGGAAAAAAATTAAAATTGTGCGCTATTTTGGAGGCCAATTGTGCAGGGAAAAAAGTCAATTGTGCAGGATTGCGCAATCTTGCAAACATTGTGTTCTCCTTGTCTACCTTTTCTTTAACCATATCAAAGTGAAATTCCTGCTGTAATGGCTGACTTACCTCTACATTTTACTTCGAATGATTTTTATATTATTGACTGAAGTTTAGAACCTATTTAAAACTGATTTTATGTTTGTTGAAGCAATCGAATGTGCTAAACAAAATCACTTGAGGAAATTGCCCCAGAAAACCTAGCGAGCCTCTAATGTACGTCATGTATACCTAAATAGTCTGTAACCCAATCGACGAGTTGTTCGCTGAAAGCCTGGAAATACTAGAGTGTTTTCATTAAGGTAAATCGTCTGAAAATAGCCTAAACATATTCTAGATCTCCTGATACTCAATAGAAAAATGCGTTTTGATTAAAATTTTCAGTAGACAAGTCCGTATTGTGCGATATTTTGCAAATTTTCCTGAATTGTGCGGAATTGTGCGGTTCCGCACCCGCGCACCCTGTCAGAAGGCCTGTTTAGTACATGCATGTATATAAAACATAGACAAGTGTTGTATGCATGGTACATACATGTAAATGCCAGTTTCTGAGGGCATGAGACAGACAACCTTAATATTGGAGCTCATAAATACTAAATATATTCAGACATTTACTTGGCTGGTCAATTCAACTCACTTGGTGCACAGTTTTCATTGAGCACACACTGGGTATAAGCACTGCAGCATAAGGGGGAAACCGTATTGAATACGCCCACCATTGACTTAGACACTTGTATGGTGGCCTAGAGCTGCCATAAGGATTTTTGGTGTTTTTTCATCTTTTTCCTTTTATACTATATTTCATTTCATTCGTTTTATTTTATTTTATTTCATTTTCAAAAACAATTTATTATAGAAGTAAAATGAAATCAAAGAAAAACTGTTTGTCTAAAATGTAATTTTAATCAAAGTAAAATCAAACGAAAACAAATGAAAATAAAAGCAAATGAAAAAATTTTATAACACGGTGGCCTAAAACTGCCATAGACCAAGATGCCTTGGGGGCGGATTTTACCTATAACAAAACAACATAGCGGACAGGAAAAGGAAATCGTGGGGCACTTTTAAGAACGAGATGAAAGCAAAGAGGCGTCAAACTGGAGATGGCGGTGGGAAGAAAAACGAAAAAGGTAACATTCTTGAGAGACAAGAATCAGTAGTGCAGAGACTGACCTCACAAGTATCCAGGAAAGCCCAAAAATATACTCGAGTAGGGCCATGTGAGTTCGTGCGGTACAATGAGGAGGAACTCTCCATTGAAGGGATCAAAGAAGCTTGTGAAAAACATTTTTCATCTTCATTAGAATGCAAGGGATTGTCATGTGATATTTTGGCTGGTGAGCAGGGACCATCTTGTCACTCAATGAAGCACATTCCCAATTTCAAGGTGATCCACGTAAGATTTATCAAGTCATCCAGTTCACCTACTTGGCAGTTGGAAGACGAATATGCATCGAGTTCGAGTAGACAGCAATGCGTTAGTGAACCTGTGACTCCTCTGCGTCCAAGCCGCAAGAACCCAGAGAAGAGAGCACAAAGCGCGGGTTCGCGTAATGCCAAACAGCTATTTCCGAAGAGTTTGTCCATTTCGCATATGATGAACCACCTTAGGTGATATTTTTACTTTGGAAAAAAAATGCAGCTAACTGTGTAGCTTTTTGTGTCTGAAATACAAATGTGTTATTTTCAAGTGATTTTATGGCTTTTTTCCCAGGAAAATCTCAGAAGTAAAAATTGACCCCAAAAATCACTTATGGTGGCTATGCTCCCTTCCTTTAAATGTTTGGTTGGTGAAGCTTGTAAATGGTTCCCCCAAATTTTAACTTGTGTCAGCCTATTTATTGCAACCACCCCCCATCCCCCTTTTTCTCTAAAACATTCGTAAAAATGGTGCATATGAACAGTAGGGCTCATACCACATTCCTCATATTGATCCGGAAAATTATAGATATGGTTTGGAATTCCATCTGGCAGGAACGTGTTTTTCTGCGCCCTAATGCGATGGCTGTTCCACACCACATGAACAAAAGTGTCTATTTCCTTCTGCATTATGGGCACCATCAGGTAAGCAAGTAAGTGTCTGAAAAGAATAATAAGAGAAGAAGAGCAATTAAATTAAATAAGTGTAAACAAATGGGTTCAAATAATGAGGGGTCTGTAGCTACAGGCCTGTGTCCCACACACCAGTGATGCTTATCTCAACAAGCAATAGCTACTTCCCCTGAGATGAGATCGTATTCCACTGAAGGACTGTTTCTAGCAGTGCGTTATTTTTCTCTTACAGGTTTCGCGGCATCCCCTCCTATTCATTGTAGCTCATGTAAGCATTCAATTGACAATTTCTACACCCACTCACATTTTAGATTACTTGGTTGCCATTTCTACACACATTGCTAACTGCATGACATTGTACAATTTTAATGTGATAAACACTATATGATGGATCCTTGATTCTTCCACAGTGACTATATTTTTCCTTTTTTTTTATTATTTTTCTTTCTTTCTTCCTTTTTTTTCGATTACTGTGATACCTGTGTGACTGTGCTATCGTGGGGATCATAATAGACTTGGTCTTTGAGGAAGTTCAGTGGATGCTTAAAAAACGTCTCC
This sequence comes from Montipora sp. Colony 1 RG-2022, assembly GCA_023091755.1. Classification (NCBI taxonomy): domain Eukaryota; kingdom Metazoa; phylum Cnidaria; class Anthozoa; order Scleractinia; family Acroporidae; genus Montipora; species Montipora sp. Colony 1 RG-2022. Next base: position 37,436 of record JALIRR010002043.1, read on the forward strand.
AATCGTTCATGCAACTCTCTCCACCACCTTTCGATCTGTGATTTGAAATAACATTGTTTAAGTGTTAAGTAATAACTTGACAGAATTTTACAACTTTGACAACATGGCTGGCTGACTTGGTGCATATGTACAGCTACTATATATAGTGGAGAAAACAGCAGATGGTGATTTTCCACCTCACTAACCCAACTAAAAGCCTACTATGTAAGGATATTTTAGACTTTAATATATTGATATGCCTACCTGGTTTGATGTGGATGGTCCATATATCACAGTTTCAGCAGGATCCATGTCATCTTCATGCTGCTGACGAAGGTAGGCATGCATAGTAGCCATTACACCAGTTTCCGTCCCTTTGTCAACCCTGATCATACTTGCCATTAATCTGGTGTTAAACTAGGTGCTCTAGGTAAAACCGACCAATAACATTAGGATCATTATTGGTCATCCAAACCTTCACCCAAAGGAGTTTCCGACTGCAAGTATCGATGCAGCTGTAAACTGCGATCGGAAAGGTGCTGTTTTGGTATCCCATTAACTTATCGTGTCCGTCCAGTGAATGGACCCAATTTGTTCCTCACGTAGTGAAATGGCCTTTCTTTTTCTTTTTCTTGAAGCAAGGAGCCCTTTCCTCCAATGACACTGGATCGACGTTGTATATCACAGCGTGTACTAAATCTCGAGGTACTCTCAAATCATGAACTTTCCTTAGCTTCTTCTGCATTGCTCTGTACCCTAGCAGTCTACCTGGACCTTCCATCTCCCGCGTTACTGCTTCCTCGACCTCATCCACTGCAACATCGGTATCCGTGTATCTTTTATCAAAGTTCTCACGCTCCAAGCATAGCAATCGAAATCCCTTAACATAAAATCTAAAATCTCCTTGCGGCGAAGACCTTCTGTCACATAATCTTTCAGCTTTTCGTTCCTTATTCTTGCTGCCGCCATTTTGGAAGTAAAATCCGCCCCCAAGGCATCTTGGTCTATGGCAGTTTTAGGCCACCGTGTTATAATTTTCATTTGCTTTTATTTTCATTTGTTTTCGTTTGATTTTACTTTGAATAAAATACATTTTAGACAAACAGTACTTTTTCTTTGATTTCATTTTACTTCTATAATAAATTGTTTTTGAAAATGAAATAAAACAAAATAAAATGAATGAAATGAAATACAACAAATCAAGTAAACTAAATAAGTAAAATGAAATAATTATAATATAAAAGGAAAAAGATGAAAAAAACACTGAAAATCCTTATGGCAGCTCTAGGCCACCATACACTTGGGACCTCTCACAGAAAAACGTACACTACAAACAACTTTTTGGGAAACAGGTTTTTCACATGGCTCCCTCACAGGTTGCTTGCGGCTTTAAAAGTTGAGAGAACGATTGACACTGCACGACCAAATGGGTTCTCAGAAATCCCACACAAGTGGTCGAAAAATTTTAGACAGCTTGAAAAAAATTTGCATGAGTGGGTCAACGTTTTGTTTCTGTTGCTATGATTTGTATAGGTAATCGCATGGGGCCGAGTAAAATTAAGGATTAATATCACGCGTGTTTTCAGAAGTTGCTGAAATTTCAGCAACTTCTGAAAACACAAGTGATATTAATCCTTAATTTTACGAGGACCCATTGCGATTACTTGTTAATAACAAAGAGGGCAAAATTTTCTTAACACTGTTGAGGCACCTCGAAAAACAGACAGCTAAGCGGAGTTAAAACACTCGTTCGCTCGGAAGCAAAACAACTAACAAACAGACAAGCAAGTCAACTTGTTCTTTGCGTCCAAAACGAGTATAGATGATTGTTATTTACATCCACTCGAGAGGAAAATACGAGTTTCATTCGTGAACATTTGTAACAACGATTAAACCAAATGTTAAGCTTTAATTTAGTTTATTCACCTGTGCTGTAGAGGTTTTTACCACTTGCAAATACGCATCCGTAAACATAGCAAACGGTTTGTCCAAAGAAATCCACCAAATTTGAGCTATTTGTTCCTCGACCTCATCCACTGCAACATGTTCTGTGTATCTTTTTCAAAGTTCTCAGCTGCATAGCAATGAAATCCCGTAACATAAAACTGAAATCTCCTTGCGGCGAAGACCTTCTGTTTTTAATCTTTCAGCTTTTCGTTCCTTATTCTTGCTGCCGGGCGCCATGTAAATCCGCCCCCAAGGCATCTTGGTCTATGGCAGTTTTAGGCCACCGTGTTATAATTTTCATTTGCTTTTATTTTCATTTGTTTTCGTTTGATTTTACTTCAAATAAAAATACATTTTAGACAAACAGTACTTTTTCTTAATTTTTTTACTTCTATAATAAATTGTTTTTGAAAATGAAATGAAATACAACAAATCAAGTAAACTAAATAAGTAAAATAAAATATAATATAAAAGGAAAAAGATGAAAAAAAACCAATCCTTATGGCGTGGCCACCATAGACTTGGGACCTCTCAGAAAAACGTACACTATAATCAGGAGGAAACAGGTTTTTCACATGGCTCCCTCACAGGTTGCTTGCGGCCAAAGTTGAGTGAACGATTGACACTGCCCCAAATGGGTTCTCAGAAATCCCACACAAGTGGTCGAAAAATTTTAGACAGCTTAAAAAAAATTGGCATGAGTGGGTCAACGTTTTGTTTCTGTTGCTATGATTTCACAGGTTAATGCAAACAGCTCTTAAAAAATTACAGTCGTTTGGACGAAACCTGACCTTAAAAACGAAAAGTGCAAAACCACAACAAGTATTAAACAAATGAAATGGGCATCTTGGCGTCACGGCTACGAACAACAATGAGATTTAGAAAGTTTGATTCCCTTTCAATGTCAATATGTGAATGCCCACATAATTTCACGAGTTTTAATAGAAGCTCGTAAAGGTTATTTTGTTTAATGTGGTAGTCATAAGCGATCAAAATCAGCAAACAAAACAGCCGCGAACCAGGAAAGGTTAGAGCATTGAAATTTCAAGGAAATTTTTTTAAACTTATAGCTTAATGGTGAAAAACATTTATTTTTTATCTGTGAAAAAGATTACAATTTTTTCACCACCCTGGAGTGATTACTTGGGGAAAATGCAAAGATCAAAATATTTGTATATGAATTAGTATTATTAACTCATGAGTTCCCACTTTCCTTGCAAAATTTGCATAGCACAAAAGAGAAAAATCATGTGATGGGTAAAGCAACAATCAGTTCAACTGATACTGTTATCATGGATTAAGATGCACTATTTACACAATCAGAATGACATACATGTACATGTACATATCAAGTGGTTGTATATGTACATTAAGAGTACATACATCAAAATTTGCCACATAAATATCAAAGCTCATATTTAAACGATGCTACACTTAAATCACGATTATCTGATATACTTTCATCAAAATTCTTTTATTAAATTAGCAGTATGTACAGTGTACATCAAGTTTCCAGATAAATATACATCACGATTCGTGCTACCTTCCATCTAGTTTTAAACACATAAGGATGCTTGATAACATACACAGTATGACTGCTAACGTCCTTGTCTTTATAGATCTTCATCATTCGTGATAATTATATAATTTACATCGAGATTCAAGTATTTCTTACATGAGGACAAGAATACCGCTGGATTTATAGAGTGAGGAGTCATGTATCTTCTTGTACATGTATGGCTCTCGTGTGAAAGGTGGTCTGTGTTGCCAGCAGTTTCCAGAGGAAGTCATGTTGTCGAATATAAACAATATTGCCTGGAACTGACACGTATGGTTGCTAAAATGTGTCAATATTCAATGTTGCGTATATGCATTTGATAATTTCCACATATTGACAATAAAATTCAAATAATTATATTAGAGTTTGTTCAATACATTTGATATACTACACTGTAGTTAGTAGCAAAATTCGATAAATTTGCCTTGATACGCATTCTATTCTCTCCTTCATTTATGAAACAATTCATTACAAGCAATATTCATTTGATAATTTACACATGTACATGTAAGCAATGATCATTCGATGAGTCCAGAAAAATTCATTCGATAAATCAAGAAAATATTCATTCGACCTGCTTCAAACAAAATTTACTCAATAATGCATGTGACCTATCTTCTATATTTGGATAGAAGGCTTGGCTACTGAGTTTACAAAATGGCGGAACAAATTGAATGGGAGCTTTTGATGCAAAAACTGCTCAATTTACTAGATAAATGTGCTTTATTTCTTCTCTCTTCCAACATGTACGATGTCTTTAGTTGTTGGGCTTCTGCAGGCTCACCGGCAGTGCTTTTTGACTAAAAATTGCCATTATTTTGAAAGAACTCTGGTTTATTTGGCGTGGAATCATCGCGCATCACCTTATTCAAGTTTTGTCGCGAACAAGCACTAAATTATCGGCAAACACTCAGTGATTCCAGCAAGAATATTTTCCAAATGGGCATGGCAGGTTGATGAGAGCTGTCAATCTGTCACTGGGGCTCCAACACGCAATAAGCAACCATTGCAGTCTCACTTTTGGCTCAGTCTATAACCAACTGCGATCCGCAGTTTCAATCATTTTGAAAGTTCAACGTATGCATTCGTTTCAACCATTCTGGAGCAAAAGAAAGAGTTTTTTATGGTAATTACATTGTAGTTATACTTTACATGAATAAAAACTAGTTTTCATAAGAAAAACTTCGCACTTAGACTGGCTTTGAAGAGGAGGCCTGCAGACATGAACTCAAAAATGGCCTATTTCAGAAGAAAAATGATGGTTGATGTTACTCGTCATTTTCAATCATTTGAAGCAAGTTCTTAGAAGGTTGATAAAAATTGTTTGTTTTGGTTTTTTTTCCCTTTTTCAGCCAAAATCCGACCTTGCAGCCTTGCTTCAACTTCTTTGCTGTGCTTTTGCGGAGGTACCTCCGGTTTACTCAAAACCAACACCGCCTCAACCACCACCCACGGCTAGTTACAGACCACCACAGGGACCGTACCAGTCACAATATGGTGGCTATCCACCAAATCCCATTGGATCCACACCCTACCCTGTTGGGGGTCCAGCAAGGATGCCAATGCCTATGCCTGTGCCAGGTTTGTGCCTAAGTTTCAAAGCGCTTATTAACCCATTCATCCCTGAAGCGGCCGCAATTGCGAAAACAAATTGTCTGGTATCTGTTCTCGCTCTCCTGAAGGACTGGAAGGTTTTATTAAAGAGCCTGGATAAATGTTTTTGAGTGGACCTGCCGCTGTTACAGTAGATGTTGTTAACTCGTTCATCTCTGAAGGGGTCCCATTGACGAGTAAAGTCATCTGGTGTAACAGAGTAAAATCTACAAGTCTCATTAGTCAGGACTGAAAGGGTTAACAATGGGGAACAAGAAGCATCTGGCTTCTTGTAGAAAGGCCTCAATTTAAAAGGTTTTTGGCCGGGTACATAACACACGTCAGGGTGATCACTATTAGGGTACATTCTACCTTGACTGCTAGCAATCAAATGTCTTTTGGCACACACAATCATGCTGTGTCGTCATCAACTGATATCTTGCTGTATCCTGATAATTTTTAGGAAGCTGACTGTACTGGGCAGTGGTATCTCTGTTTCTTATAAGGCTTTTGTTTGCACGATTTTTGGAGTTGATTATGCTGATTATGCAAAGGAGTTTCTTTTTCTTTTTGTTTTGTGGTTGTTTGATTGCTTTTATGGTATTTTAGCAAAAATGCTGTTTTTTTTTAAATACATTTCCCTACAACCTTTATTTCTGTTAACAGATCTTAGCCCATTGACACCTGCGGGTGAGACTTAACAGATTTTACTCTGTCTTAAACGCCAGGACCCAGTTGTTCAAATGATGGATAGCGCTATCCACGGGTTAAATCACTAACCAGTGGATAAGTCATAGCTAAACCAATAGCACTTTTCAGTGGATAGTGACTTATCTGGTGGATAGCGTAGCTTTATACATATCGGTTTGTTAACCCATTGACTCCACAGGCACCCCAGGACTCCTCCAGTTTTGATCCAGTTGACGAGAAAAAATTATCAGGCCCCAGTTGTTCAAAAGGTGGATAACGCTATCCACCAGATAAGTCACTAACCACTGAAAAGTGCTATTGGTTTAGCTATGACTTATCCACTGGTTAGTGATTTAACCGGTGGATAGCGCTATCCATCGTTTGAACAACTGGGTCCTGGCGTTTAAGACAGAGTAAAATCTGTTAAGTCTCACCTGCAGGTGTCAATGGGCTAAGATCTGTTAACAGAAATAAAGGTTGTAGGGAAATGTGTTTTAAAAAAAGCAGCATTTTTGCTAAAATACCATAAAAGCAATCCTTTAACCTGCCTATGAAGTTAAATATATATATATTTTGCTTACTTCAAAGACCTTTCAAAGTGATGAAGAATATGGTGTGTTCTTTTTTTGGAATAATCTTCTCTCATTCCAGAGATATTTAATCTTTTTTTGTTCAAAAATTGATGATGTCATAAACTGTACACAACTGCAATACATCACAAAATTCGGGATATCTCCGAAAATATTTGTCAGTGGTAATCTACATCAAGGAAGGCACAAAAATTCGTTTATTGTCGTAGTATTAAGTCACGTTCACTCTTGGTAAGCTCATACCTGTAGATATCATATGTAAAGCATTATGGGCAGCACACAGCAAAAGCGTTTCACGTCTGACCATCTGCCTGTACTTATTAATTTTGTTCAAAATCCAAAATATTTGGTTAACTACAGAGAGTGACTCGAAATGAGAGTTGCCATGTCAACACCTTAATAGGTATCACTTTGTGCCTTATCTGATGCACATTACTGGTGCTCAACACCCATCCAATATTTTTGGAGATATTCTTAATTTTGGGATTTATTACAGGCATGTGTACAGTTTGTGATGTCATCAATTTTAAAACAAAATCTTGAATATCTCGGAAACAAGAGAAGATGTTCCAAAATAGGAAATACCATATCCGTAATCATTTTTAAAGGTCTTTAAAATAAGCAAAAGATTTTGATTTTTTTTTTCTTCATAGCCACTTTAACCTGTCTCTATCCTCAGGTCAATGCAATTCGCCTTTCTCTCTCTTTATGTGTATCAGTAAGTCAAAATTAAGGAGGTTTTTTGTTGTTGAACTGAACTACTCGTAAATCCACATAAAAGTCAAAATCATTACCTGTGCCAATTTTTTTTTTTTTTTTTTTTACCATGTTTTGATGCTTTATGTATCAAGCTGGTTACACTAAGAAATTATGAACGAATATGTAACTTTGTTGAAATCTTTATACAGGTTCCAGCCCTGGAGCACCAACTGGAAGCAGACCTCCTTACCCTGGAGCCTATACCCCTACTGGGGGAATAAGCGGTGGTCAATCCAGTACTCCGTATCCAGTAAATCAGCCAAACTATCCAGTAGCCAGCACGCAGTCATCGTATCGTTCTCCGGGCTACCCTCCACCTGTGACTGCAGCTCACACCAACTTGATGACAACAAATTCCACTACAACTTCAAGTAGCAGTACAAACGAAGATTTGGCTGTAAAAGCCTCACTACGGTCTGCTGTGGAGGATAAAATTAGGAGACGCACAAGAGCATTGTTTGAACAAGCACAAGTAAGTCATACTGGTACTAATTATTATTATAATATTATCAGTGTACCTGTGTTGTGCACTATACTCTTTCAGTGTTTCTAATTTACTGACTGATTGAACGAACGACCAACCAACGGACCGACCGACTGACCAGCCGATTAATTGATCGGTTAATTTATTTTTCACAGAGTGAATTAGATGATTTAAACAGAACTCAAGTGAAGTTAAAACAAGGAAGTGAAAAACTCAAGGATATATTGCAAAAACTGGAAAAAGAGCAGGTAAAATGCAGTGAGATGGTGTATTCTTTGCTTGTTGATCCTTTCTTGTCCAACAACAAAAATGCAGTTATCAGCAACCTCTAAATCCACTCAAAAACTACTTCTTCGTTAAGCAATTGACTCTTCATGTATAGGTTTTACTCTGTCGAACGCCAGACTATTTTACTCGTCGACTTGGAGCGACGACCTCTGCATCCCACGCGAAAACTACTGTACAGTACGTCCCCTTTAACCCTTTCACTCCTGTGGGGTTCCCCATTGACGAGTAAAATCGTCTGGCGTTAGACAGAGTAAAATCTATAAGTGTCACTCTTGGGAGTGAAAGGGTTAATGGGGACAATGTTTCTAACAAATTCAGAAACATTTTTGCTTCCGCAACAAATGTTTCCTGGGGTCACAAACGGGGAAACATTTACTTCCTCACCAATGTTTCCGTAAAACCCTTGATCCTTTGATTCCCAAAAATGGTAGCAAGCAAAATATTAACATTATTATGGTTAAGCCGACGTATATGCCGTTGCCATGGCAACATGAATACATATAAACAGGCCTTTAAAACCGGTTTTGTTTATTTGCAGAAAATCTGGTCCTTTGATTTTCTTCATAATTTGCGTGCACGATGCTCACAAGTTGACAATATTTTAATAATAAATTGACAGAGAGATCTTTAATTATACCTTGTTGAAGGTTCACTGGAATATCTGGAATTTCCCCTGTTAAAGTTTACTTATTTCTTCAAGTATTTTCGAGCCAAATTTCGTTAAATCCTAACGAGTGGTTCTCGAGAAATAGGCGTATTTCCGAGAAAGCTATTCAATCGCATTTTTTACTTTCTACGCATGCGCTGCATTTAACTGGTTTCTTTCGGTTCTTTCGATAACAAAGAAAAATCTGCGAATTGTGGAGTTCTTTGCATCGTTACCTTTTGAGACATACATTTCTCATAAAAGACTAAAACCATCAAAACACTTTGTTTAATTATGAGGGAAAATAGTACAGATAGCGGAAGCATTGAACAAATACAATGATTGCTGTATTGAAGCCATGTTAAGCCTTGCACGCGCGCGAAAACTGTTTTCGGCCACCTTAGGATGTTAACGTAATGCAGCGCACGCGTAAGAATTAGCAGCGTGGGGAAATTACCTTACGGTATTAGACATAATTCCAACCCCGTCGTTTTATTATTTTGGTGATAAATGTATGTTTCTGAGGTAGGAAAAACAAACAGCATTGAAACTAGTTTTAGATTTTGGATCTCCCTCCAATTTCTGGTGTTTCCCAATTACTTACCGACTTCCTGTCGGACTGCCATTGTTATGCAAGTGACCAATTAAAAAAACAGTTAGCTCAAGTCCATTATCCCAGAGTCTCTCCGGGCGCGCACGCACTGACCAAAAAGCCCGAGGACTCTGGGTACGAGATTGGTCCAATGTATATGAATATATATGTACAAGGAAAGCACAATTTTTTTGCCGCCAATAGACCATAATCTCCAGTATTGGGCTGGAACTAGCCTGCAACGAAGGCCAGTGAAATCTTTTCAAATGCAAATACTTTTTAATGTATTCCCCCGGATTAGCCTTCATTGCAAACTATATGGTCTGTTTTCTGCAAAAGAGGTCCAAGATTTTTAAGCCAAATAATAAAAGGAGCAAGGATGGCACAGTTGGTTAGTGCGCGGCCTTGGTGCAAGAGGTCCTGAGTTCGCTTCCCGGATCTCGAATCCTTGTTTCGACTTCTTTCCTTTCCGTGTAGCTACATGTAAGTAGCTTTAAATACCCGTAAAACATAGCACTGATGGAGAGGGAGAGTAAAATGAGCGCACCGTCGACCTCAGGTTTGTCAGTTGAATTAATGTTACGAGTTATCGACGTTAAATATGGTTGCTTTACTTTACTTTACTTTACTAAAGTGGTAAATGCAAAACCAAAATGATTGCAAAAATATTTTAATGTTTCATGTACTTTCCACACTCTGATAAATACTTTCTTAATCTGATAATTTATCTTTTTGCCTCCTGGGGCGGTATGAGGGTTTCCATTGTGTTTGCGATGCTGGCGGTTACCACCAAGCAAAGTTGTCCCGGGTAACCCTCCCTAGCATTAAGGTTACCCTACGAGCTTGTAAACAGGGCCTTAGAGACGATTGGCTTATTCATGATTAGCTTATTTTGAGGTCCGAATGGGGAGGGTTACCTCGTAAATTCACAAAAAAGCAGGCAACTGATTTCAATCATGAGTCTGTGAGAGACCGCTGTCCTGGCGTGCGAAATGTTTCAAACTTCTGGTGTCTATCCGTGGCTCAAAAGTGTCATCAATTGATCGATGACAGTGAGCTTTCTTTTCTTGTAAAGTACAGTGTCTGCCGTTCGTAAGCTGAATACTGTAGTTACTGACATTTCATCTTAGGACAGGAATAAACAGGCTTTTGAGCTGCGTGGTGTAGAGACGTGTTTTTGTTATCTACAACAGGAGAAAAGTTTTCACTTTCCCTCAAATATCTCGTATTTAAACATGTTTAGCCCTTTGACGTCCAAACCGGCCTAAACCGGCCCCTGGAAGTAAACCGGCCAGTATTTTACTCTGTCTAACGCCAGACGATTTTACTCGTCAATGGGGAACCCCTGGGAGTCATTGGGTTAAATATATTTGGTTTCTTAATATATTCTCCTCAATATCCTTTTTTTCCAGGCCGACGTAGACAACGATATTAAGCTTTTGACGCAGAAAAATAAAGAGATAACAGAAGTTCTTTCCCAACTAGAGAACAATGCTGACAAACTGGACATTGATGACGCAGTAGTTACAACGACACCTCTATATAATCAGTAAGTACTTTGAGTCCGTCTCGTTACATCCGGAGAATGAAGCTACGTGTAAAATTATTCAGGCAATAGGGCATTTCCGAGTTCATGTCTGCCTCCTCTTCAAAGTGAGTCTAAGTGCAAAGTTTTGATGATGCTAATTAGTTCTATTCTACATATGAATGAAATGTAATTTGCATAACAATAACTACACACGTAGACTCGCTTTGATGAGGAACCAAACATGAACTCGGAAATAGCCTAATGTTGGTAGTTTAGTCATTTCACAAGCCTTTACTTCCTTCTTCTGTCCATGCTCAATTTTATTTGTACTTACTGAAAGCAATCAGTAGCAGTGCTAAATCATGGAGAATCACACTTGAGACCAAAAGCCGAAAGCACTCAGAGTATGCTTTCCTCTGTCACTTAATACCGCTTCACCACTGCAGGAGGTTAAGTAATTGACGTTTTCCACTATCAATTTAGTATAAGAGACTCGGTGATTAAAAGGTTATGTGCTTCAGCAGAGACTTGGAGAGGTTGTGGTGAAATTGGCCGACTAACAGTATATCGAATTGAAAGTCATCTGTCACTTTGACGAAATCTTGGCAATTGTGTGGGACCACAGGTTTACCTCTGTGTGTCAGTCGTTGCTAGTTGGTGCGCTGTAGATTTTTTGAAAAAGGTCTGCTAGTGCGATTAAATTCAAAAAGAGGAGAGGAACTTTAACTGTCTGTTATGTCACTCGAAATATTTATAACTAATAAAAATTGCCTCCTCTTTCGTTTCAGAATTCTCAATCTGTTTGCAGAGGAAAATGCTGTTGAGGATACCATTTATTACCTGAGCGAATCGCTAAGGAAAGAAGCTATAGACTTAGACGTTTTCCTCAAGGTAAAACTTCAGTCCTAACACTCATTGATAATTCATCTTGTGGCAGCTAACAGAAACTGGGTATTAAGGACACATGTTGTATACATCTGTAAATCCATTTACTGTTCAATTGTTGTGGAGGCACGGTGGTTTAGTGATGTAGTGCTCAGTCTTCTGGTCTCCCGTCCCAAGGGTTGCATGTTCTTGGCTCGGCTCTTTCCCCATGTACAAGTACAAGGAAGCATTACGTTTTTGCAAACGTTGGCCGTGTAGCAGTTATATTTAAACAGACTTAACTGATTAGAGTGTAATTTGAAGTGCTAGGTTTCTACTCTATATGAACCATGTGAGCGTTAGCCCTACTAATGGAAATGGGTCCACACAAGGACAGAAAAACTCTGACCAGGGTGGGAATTGAACCCACGACCTTCGGGTTAGCTCAGCGGCGCTGGTTCATATGGGGTAGAAACCTAGCACTTCACACTTCACACTTCACACTAACTCACTTGCCAGAGTACAGACTTCTAAATTGGGGCTTGCTTTCTTTCTTTGTTTCTTTCTTTGTAAAGTAAAAGTAAAAGTAAAGTAAAGCAACCATGTTTAAAGTCGATAACTCGTAACAGTAATTCAACTGACAAACCTGACAAACCTTTCTTTCTTTCTTTCTTTCTTTCTTTCTTTCTTTCTTTCTTTCTTTCTTTCTTTCTTTCTTTCTTTCTGTCTGTCTTTCTTTCTTTCTCTCTTTCTTTCTTTCTATCACATTTCTCAAATTTCAATTTTGTTTCCTTTTTCCAATTGAGTGTTCTATTTCGTCAGCAAAATTTCGGTATTCGATTTTGTTCTACAAAGTGATCTTTTTACTCGCTTTTTGGCCTCTTTCTTTCTAACTAACGATGTGTTTGAGCACATTTTGTTTTTCAGATGCGTTCCTTTTCTTGATTCTGAAACGGTCCCCTCTTGAAAAGCGAGAACAGATTGTTCCTCTTTTTTGTGTTCCTTTTGATGAAGTCGGAACGAGCTTTCATACTAATTGGGAACAAAATGGTCATTTATTGCTAAAAGGGAAACCAAATGTTCCGATTTCTGAATCCTGGGCGGAACAAATTGGTCCTTAATTGATGATTTGAGAACTATTCTTCCTAAAAATGTGTTCCTTTCTATCACATGGGAACCAATTGTTCCGAATTCCGAATCCCGAGCGGAACAAATTGGACTTAATTGATGATTTGAGAACTATTCTTCCTAAAAATGTGTTCCAATTGTTCCACGTTCCGAATTCCGAGCGGAACAATTTAGTTGTTTATGTGCGATTTGGGAACTATTCTTCCTAAAAATGTGTTCCTTTTGATAACATGGGTTAGGGTTTTTATAAAAATACGGAAGAAAATGGTGTTAGTGTTAGTTCCGAATCACGAGCGGAACAAATTGGTCCTTTATCTTTGATTTCGAATCAAATTATACCAATAACGCGTTAATCCTTTGTCATTAGACTGACTTAGAGGGACAATCTGAAGCACTGGACTAAACAGGCTCGTCTTTCCACTGTCAGTTGCACTAATGGCACACAGAACGGGTCTCTTGTGCTCTTTCGGTCGAAACAGCGCCAGGAAATCTGCACAAAACTGCTCGATTTGCTCTTTTGAAAGGCTGTTCTGAAGGATTTGCTCAAAGTACTTGGGGTCGGGATCAGTTGCACAATTGTAGTTAACATAAGCCCTTGGAGACGTAAGACCCTTCTGCAGAAACAAACAGACAAGCAAACAAACGCTTCTTAAGATCCGAGATGAAATTCCCAAAAAAAGAGGGAACGAAAAAGACAAACTTAAAACGAAAAACTGTCAAACTAACACCAATTTTCTCGTGTCGATATGTTATTGAAATCATATGAAATCATATGAAATCTACAAGGAACTGGCTGGCGTAGTTCCAAACAGGGTTAGCGCTTAAACTTTGTAAATACCGTGAAAACGTATTGAAATATTTTCTTTGCACATCACAACAAAGGAGCAAAAACTCCAAGCGATTCAAATTTGAACGGCCGCGACTAAGTGAACATACAATTGTTCTCACCTGGGATGCTGGGATGAGTCCCTGTGCAAATGAACCAGCGGAAAAAGACCACAACCAACCATTCTGTACTTCAATTAAGTTTCGGTCGCTCAACAATGGTAGCACTCGCTGAAAAACCTGGACCAGTCTGTCTTTAGAGCCTTCGTTCCCCATGAGAGTGAGAAGAAACGTCTTCATCGAACAAAGAAGCGTGAACGTGAACTGAGATTCTGGCACTTTCTTGAAGACATCTCCACGGTAAACACAAAATTGAAGTTTTTTCATCGCTGCATCAATGTCGTGGCACAGGACTGTGATGGGGCAAGACAATGGCTTGTTTGGCTTGCATGTTTGCGTTGTGCTCGTGGCTTCCTGTGTGTTCTAGTTAAGTAGTAGTAGTAGACCTTATTTAACGTCGATAACTCGTAACAGTAACTTTTAATCACTGACAAACCTGAGGTCGACGGTGCGCTCATTTTACTCCCCCCACTCCATCAGTGCTCCGTTTTACGGGTATTTAAAGCTACGTAGCTACACTGAAAGGAAAGGAGTCGAAACAAGGATGCGAGATCCAGGAATCGAACTCAGGACCTCTTGCACCACGGCCGCGCACTAACCGACTGTGCCATCCTCGCAAAGACCAAAACAGTCGATTTTCAGGCCAGGCCGGCCCGGCGTAATTCTTGGCTAGATATGCTCAGCATGGGCTTGAAGTCGTCGTGGAGCACTTGCAAACGAACCACGTTCTCGGTTGCTGAAGAACCCTCAGAATCCTCTTCGCCTTCACTACTAACGTCAATCTCATCTTGAAGGGCCCTGTCACAAAAAATAAGACATGATTTTCAAGAGTAGTACAGTGTTAAATGGACTGCACTCGCTAACCTCATTGGCGATCATCGGTGTTACTGAAGTACATCGCTTAAACACTTTAATGCAACAGAGAAAATTAAGGGCGATCACTCACCGGAGACAATGCTGATACGATGCGGCCACAAAATTCAACAAACGAGGATTTTTTAGTTACTGGGAATTGTTATTCTTGTATGATCTGGTAACGTGGAACTCGAGGCCACATTGCCTAAGGACACGTTGAATTTTGGCTGGATTTACTGCAGAACCGTTTTGTGTCTGACACGCCACCCAATAAGAAATGGCTGGAAAAAATTGCTTGCCTGGCGATGCAATCTGTGAAGGATGGATCGAAGATTCTCCATTCGAATCGTCGCCGCCCTCTCGCCTACGTTCGCCAGATGGCCTCGCCGTTTTCTTTTTGCGTCCAATTTCGGAGGTGCTTATTGCCGAAAAGAAAAAGCAGACTTCGCTCAGTTTCGACAAAGTTCGATCACACTCGTCTCTCGCTCAATTTCATTATCCTCGACTCTCCAAATGGACTTAAAGGAAATAACGGAACTTTTTCTCGACTGCTGCAATTATATGGCACTCGGCTTTATCCTGTATCACTTTACTGTTGAGTTGAGAGCAAGGCCTACTCATCTTTCCTGGAAGAAGAGGTGTTGTGAACTTCGACTTTTCGAGTTTTTTCTGCCCTTTCATATCGTTGCAACGTAATGCAATACCAAGAGAACAAAGGATAGCAACCTTCATTGGCCGATGGACCTAAGTGGCAATTCGAGGGTGAACTCGTCTCTGCTGAAATGTGTTTCCGAGTTCGTTTGTGGTGTTCGTATGCATGTTAATGTGAACAAAAATAAACTGTGATGTTGAAAAGAAAGAATGAAAAGAAAGGTTTTCTCTGAGGCAGGTGTGCCCCAAAAATGTGACAATTTATCGCCTTCCAAGCTAATTTACAAATATTGGGGCGAACTCGCCACAATGTCACTAAAAGATTCAGGCCATACACGCAAAACGCGGCATGTACCCGGCCCGTGTGTCGGCTGAATATCCAATCAATCTACTCCACTGAAACTTCTCGTCAAACCTCTCCTTGAGCATCGCGTGTGTGGCGTCTTTAGCGCGCATGGCGTATCTGACTGAATATCCAAAGATCCTAATCCACTGGAACTTCCTTAAACTTCCTCCCTGGAACCTCAAAGTCCACTTAGAGGATGGCGTGTTTAGCGTGACTTTATGGCGTGTCTGACTGAATATCCTTACTACAAGTAATATTGACAATGATAATTAAAATAATATATTTCAAAAATTAATTTTAATAATAATAATAATAATAATAATAATAATAATAATAATCTCTCGGTGATTGGCGATGTCCTCCCATGCACTGGTGTCGATTAGTGCTGATCGCTAGTAGTAGTGGTAGTAGTAGTGGTAGTGGTAGTGGCAGTGGCAGTGGCAGTGGCAGTGGCAGTGGCAGTGGTAGTGGTAGTGGTAGTAGTAGTAGTAGTAGTAGAAGAATGTTCATTAGACGCCGTCCGTACACGCTAAACACGCCATCCACGCCATGCTGGAAAAGGACTTCAAAGACAGGGTTATTAGACATTCAGTCCATACACTCTGTAGCTATACACGCTTAAAACGCCATCCGCGCCTTGCTAAAAACGAACTTGGGTATCGAGTGAACTGCATAACAAGCTTTAGTGTTCTTTCGACTACAAGGTGGCGCGCAATGCATCTTGGATCATACATTGAGGGAACCAATATCACCCTTGATTTACTTCCCTTGCCAACAGTGAGTTTACATTGTGCATGCACAGCATTCGTTATTGTCATGCAACATGCATGGCGTGTATGGCCATAATATATTCAAACGCACGCACGCGCTCTCGATATCTCGTTTTCATTTTATTATTTTATTCCGAACACATCATCCCTACCCTATCCTTCATTACCCTCCCCTACCCTACATGCTTGTTTTAAAATGACAAGCTCGTTCCTGATTGGCTCTTCAGTGTTTTCGGCTCACCGGGGATGTTTTTGGTCACGAAGCGGCGCATAATGCATCTTGGGTGTTGGGTGCGATTTCTTATCACCTTTCATTCCGAAATGAGGAGGGAACCAAGAAATAAGGGAAACGATCTTTCATTCTTCTTTCTTTCCTTCCCTCCTTTCTTGCTTTCTTTCTTTCTGCCATAACTTGGCTCTTCTTTTCTCGTAAATTGTAATTTTTATGATTAATTGGTAAGAGGACTTCGTGTCGCCCAATTCGGTCTGTATACATACTCGTGATAAACAAATCGGGCGGTGTTATTACACGTATGATTACAGTCCGAATTGGACTCCACTCAATCCTGTTACCATTACCAATGGTAACTATCACAAAATTCTTGAATCTGATTGGTTATCAACAGCCCTGATTTCAGCATTAATAGATGTTTTCACGTGACGTCACCATGTTGGTGTTTCCAGCTAATCCTCGAGGAATAATGCCCTAATATGCAAACGTTTTCTTTTCTTTCGGTGGAAAAACAAGTTTACTGATTACGTGAATGAAAACAGTCTACAGGACAGTTTGTAATTGGACAGTTGTACGCATTTTTTGTTTGTTTTGTTTTTTTTCAGAGCTATTGAAAATAAGCGAAGAAAAGTTGAGCAGATTAAGCTTAAACTATAAAACTTTTATCACCGTCATCTTCTCGTATTGTGTCATAGTTACGATTAATTGACAATAGTACTTCGTGTCGTACAATTCAGGGAGTAATTGTGCTCGAAATTTCAAATTGGCCTCACGCCTCGAGTTCGGCCTATTTTGAAATTATTCGCCCGATTACTCTCAGAATTCCACGACACGAAGCCAGTCCTATTACCACTACTGAGCAATACATGATAAGACAAGAATTGCGTTAATCAATTGTTTTGTTCTTTTCCAGCACGTTCGAGCTCTATCTCGGAAACAGTTTATGCTGCGAGCTTTGCTGCATAAAGCAAGAAAAACAGCTGGGCTTAGTGAGGTGGCAGGATAAAACAGCGATTAGATATAATTGTAGTGCCACTTTAGTACTAACTATATATCAGTTGAAACGGTAGACTGAATTGAAATGCTCTGAGCAAGGTTTCCCGCTCTTTTTTCCTCGCCGGAATAAGCTCCGGGGTGTTTCTTTCTGTGTTTTTTTTTTCTTTGCTTTGGGTGAGCCCCTTATAATTCACACACGACTCTTGTAAAAGTTTAAGATCAAAATGAACATGTCTTTTACAGTAGAAAGTTAACTATCTCATTGGGTGACTAAATAATAAGAATAAATATTCGAGCTAGGCTGGTTTCTGCTAATTTGTGCCGGTTTTGTTTTCAAGAGAAAACAGTACTTTTATTATTAGCGCCGCGTGGGTAGAAACGTTCACCGTACTGTTGAAGCCCGGTGACTGATTAGGTGGACAACAAATGGAGCAGTGCAAGCTATCAATGCAAGATATCAGTGCAGGGAGATGAGAATAAAATGAAAAAAAAAACTATTCAACAAATAGATTCCATGTTGCCGTGCGTCGGTTCAGTAAGAGAGATTACAGATGACGTCAAAATGTGGTAAGATCAAAATAGCGGCACACAAGGAGATAGCCGAGTGTGTCACTGTGAACAGACACACGTCAACATGGAATCTATTTGCTTTATATCATAAAGAAGTGAAAAGTTTTTATGACGACGTCAACTATGCGTCGGTGTTCTTAGAGATCATGGGTGAGAACCAATCAAAATGCGTCCATCATTGAGCCTATTATATAAGTAAAACATCGCATCTCACCATGGCGCTGTGCGCCTGGCGTTGGCTGTGAACTAGATTTGGAGTAGGTTTTTTTTGCCGGGGAGGGAGGGGGGATGCAGCTATAAAAAATGAGAACTCTTGATTACTAGGCTACGAAGTACATTCTAAATATCGATTAAAGGGTTGTGCTTGGTCGTTGTGGTAGTTATATACAATAATGATATTTCACAACTATTCACCGAAGTGGAGGTGGCTAGTGTTAGGGTTAGGGTTAGGGTTAGCGAGCCGCGAAGCGTTCAACGCTATCCTCTGTTTTAGTGTATACTAAGGAGTATTATCGTTTGTCTCATGATGTAGTCAATTTAGATGTAGATCGCTACGTTTCGACTGCTTTACGGCTAGTCTTCATCTAGCTTCCTTGACCCTGCGGGTGTACCAGCACCCTGAGGGTCCCGGTCAATAAACTTTACTTCGTTCCAATGAGGACTGTGGCCGGTCTCGTTGGCGTGCTCAGATACGGCAGATGCCTGGGTACGAGCAAATTATCACTGCTGTGCTCCTTGGTTCTTTCTGGCATAGATCTCCTTGTTTCCCCGATGTGGACTTTACAACAGTTGCCAACGGTTATCCCTCCTCATTCGTGAAGTCCAACAGCCCCCAACAGAGAGCACGTGGAAGAGTAAGGTCCATCGCCGTTCTACCGTAGATCCAGGGAGTATCGGAACCTCTTCGTCGTTGCATACATTCAACAACTAGGCGTTCGTGCCCTCTTCAAGTCCGAGACAACTCTTATAAGTCCTATTTGGTGATACTTAAGGATACTGTCGACCCGGCTAAACGTGACGGAAAAGTCTACAAGTTTCCTTGGAAACAATTTACCAGCGGAACAACGTAGCGAAATGCGCCAATCACAGCCGACCATCGTGATACGAATGGTGGAACTTACCAGTTGACCTCATGATCGCATGACGAAGACTAGCAGTAAGCAGTCGAAACGTCGTGATCTACATCTAAAGTGACTACACGGGATGACCTTGGGTGAAGAGCTTTTTGGGATTGATTTGCCCTTTGCCAAAACGTCATAAAACTGGCTCATTCTTACTTTGTTAACTACAGTTTTCGAACAAAATAGACAAAGATAATCTCAAATAATGGTTTTATGACTAGCATTAGCCTGCCTTTGTCGCCGACGGCAGCGCGAGGCTTAATTAATTAGTTAGTCTGATATTAATTTGCTTACCAAGATTTCCTGTTAATAGTCGCCCTGGCCGGCTTTATTTCCACACTGTTCCGAGACAGTCACTTGTATGATAATAAGAAAACAAGCACAAAGACAACGGAAGTAGACGACTCCAGTAAACTTGACTGTTAGACAAATGTAAAAGGAAACGGACGAGAAATATCATTGAGCCCCATTGTCTATGACAGCGCACCCTTCTAGTCTGCACTAGTTAACCAATGTTGTTCCGTATTTGACCGAGAATTTATTATAAAGTGGTGTAAACATTTTCGAAGCCGGTTGCAAGGGGTAATACAATAAAAGTTAAGTATAGTTGTGTTAAAGGCTTTAGACATAAACAATGCTTAATTAAGACTTTGTGGTTGTTCTCTGGTTACATATGCGAGCTACGGCTCACGTTCTGTACCATCGGTATCCCCAATCAGGCTAAGCTGGAATAACCCACAAGAAATCTGATTATAGTTCATTTTTATCTTAATTAATTAATTAATTAACCCTCTTGAACTCTTCAAAAACTTGAATTATGCTGCAAAAAATCGTTTATTTGTATTTTTATGACAGAGTTACCACGTGACAGCGCCACAAAACATAAAAGCCACAAACCCCAATAGGATTATCGACTTAAGCTATCAATTTGGAATTTTCTGGAGAGGTTTATCCCCTTCACGATGTGCTCTCAACATAGAGGCTTGTTTATGTATGAGGTTTTTCTTTAACTTGTTACATCTTCACTGAAGTTCATGAAGTTGTGCCAAGTTATTATCGATTCCTCTGGAAGAGATGATCTACGGCACAATATAGCCTCTGCCGGCATCATTTCTAGAGATTTCCATACCAGGAATATCTCGGCATAAGTATGACTTACTCAACTGGACCTAACTTATTTTCCCAAAAATGAGTTCATTCGACTGGATATTGCAACGTGTATATCACTGCTTGAGGAGGAACAAGACAGAGGCACATTCAAATGGTACTAGCCAAGTGCAATTAAAATTAATTTGTTCTGACCATGGAAACGGCATTCACTTACCACAAACAACTAGTTGACCTCCATTTTTGAACAGTTTTAAGGCACTTTAAGAAATCTTTTTAATCTCTCTTGGAATTTCCGGAAAAGGACAGCTCAAACTATACCGCGAGAGTGCAGATTTTTTACAACAAGAGCAGCAACAAGGTTGGGCCCTTTTAAGCTTGGATGTCTGAAAAATTTAACATGAATTAGTTGGCTCAGCGTCAAGCTTGCAATTTATTTCTGGCATTACTTTCGGTAACAAGGAACCCCATAAATTTACTTAACAATCGCGCATGACTATTTAAATATTGATAAAATTGATTTGGTAATATACTCTGGCTGATACTATTGTAGAGGAACCAAGAGGAACCGTCTTCGAAATATTTTGTAAACCTACAAGGACTCAGCTGAGAACCGTCGCTAAGAGCACCCACTCGGAGGTTTCTTCAGTCCTTTGGGAGAAAACTTCCACGACAATCTGAGGCACTGTCAACATGTATAACAGCAAACACTTGATCGAATATCTCGATTTTTTTTTCTGAGTTCCTTTGTTTCCTGTTTTTTTTTTTTTTTTTTTTTTCTCTTCCTGTGAGCCACTGCCTAAATTCTCTGTTGGTACCACCCATCCTTATCCTATATTTTATCGAATCAAGAGGTATTTACATCAATGACTTGATGGCCGGCTCTAATAGTGTCCAAGAAGGCTTTCACTATTCCACCAAAGAGCCACGAAAAAGTGAATATACGACTTTAAGTGTAGAACAGGACATAATACGAATCCGAAATTAGACTTTAATATTAATTAATGGCATCAATGATAAGGGCGTCAAACCAGTGCAAGAGTAAACATTTCGAGAGTAAATGCCGGTATAAAGCTCTCAGAAATGTGCCGGTAAATAATAAATAGTCAAAACACGTTCCTAAAACCAATTCATTCCAGACAAAGAGCTGCCAGCTATCTGTTCAAACCCGACCTTTTTGTCTCGCTCGTGAACGCGCATTCCGCGGCAAGCCTATTCAATTTTAATAAGTTATATGGACCATTCTTTCTCCATACCTGCATGTACTCTCGCTGACAGTTTTAGAAATAACTGGTTTCTATCATCTTGTATCTAGGTCTTATACTCATCACTTCCTTAATTAATTCTCTCAAACTGATGTGTACAACGCTGGGGTTCAGTAAAAACAATCCCTGCACACACCACAGCTCAGTGAGTTCCAATCATTTTATCTGCGGGATGTATTGTCAAGCACGTTGCTGTGATCTTGTCGTATTCCCTCCCATGAAAAAACACTGTTGTACGAGAAGAGTTTGAGAAAAGAATCGATACCACGGACTCGGGCAAAAAATATTTGAAGCAACAAATGTTATCAAAATATTCCGGCCCTACTCCGCTTCTCTACCGGCCCAGTCTGTCACCTTGGATTCCTTCGTTGTGTGGAATCTCGACTGAACCATATAAGATTTGGCATAGCAATGGCCATTCATTTGTAGGCTCAACCCAGAAAAGTTTATAGGGCTGTCACTCTCTATAGATGTAAGCAGAAAGCCAGGGAAAGTTAACACCTTCAATCGGACCTGAAACGATTCTGCTTTGTTGCCGAATCGTGTGACGACAAATGTGAATAATGAACGCCATTTACGATTCTGCAGGATGATAATAAATAGTTCCCAAGTTAATTTTTGTTTCTCAATGATTTGAATGACTCAATAGTTTGACGGAGCAATGATTATGACTATGTAACACATGTTCGTTTCCAACACTGACTTGGTCGTTTATTCTCTACTCTGCTCCCACAATGACTTATCTCCGGATATTCCATTTTTTCCGCTCTTCTCAAAAACCAGTCTCCGATTGATGAGTTGATTTCTGTTCAGTGTGGACAACCCCATTTGATGCCCCAGCTCTAAATAAAGTTGGCACTTAAATAAAACGCTTCACCGACTGGTCGGACCCTAGCCGAGTGGCAATATTTTAATCCTGACTCCTCGTCACCCAATAAAAACTAGATCAAAACCAAGGACACAGCGTGTGGTTGTGCCGGAGCTCGATCGAGAAAACGGTTTTCTTGTGCCAAATACCCTTACCGCAGTCTACGTAGTGCAACCGGTAATGTGTTCTCTGT